>JAHBCN010002246.1:0-95272 GCA_019359885.1 Listronotus oregonensis
ATTATTCAACTATCCTTTTTTTTCAAAAAATTTAAAATTGCTGATAACTTTAAGCTAGTTTGGTTTAAGCAAATAAACAAAATAAGATTTTAAAAAACCGTTTTCCTTATCATTATCCTTTGTTATAGTGTTATCTTATA
This sequence comes from Listronotus oregonensis, assembly GCA_019359885.1. Taxonomy (NCBI): domain Eukaryota; kingdom Metazoa; phylum Arthropoda; class Insecta; order Coleoptera; family Curculionidae; genus Listronotus; species Listronotus oregonensis. The sequence continues at coordinate 141 of JAHBCN010002246.1, forward strand.
TATTAGATCCGAATTGCTTTAAATTTCTAGACATCCATAAAATCATTATACCACAATTTATTTTGAGAAACAAATAAATACCTTAAGTTTATTTTAAAATTTACTAACATGAGTGAGTTTTCGCAATTAATTCTAAACTGTGTTTTTAAATAAAACATCATATAAACAAAAGGAAGATGTTTATATTCGAAAAACTTATTCATGACAATACGGTGAATGCAGTATTATATTAACCAAAAGGAGAGTTCACTCAAAATTACGGTCTTTAAAACATACAAAATAAAAATTATAACTTCTCATAAAAATACCGCTAAAAGTAATATTTACTGATAATACTTGTTACATTAAACAAAACTTTTGCAGTAAACTCTTTTTTTTTTCATACCGTTATTTGAATAATACAGCAAAAAATAAAAAAAACCAATTTAACAGAAGAAAAAAAAAAAAATTTAAAAAATTATAAAAAATAATTTAAATATAAGAAAACAATTAAAAACCCAAATCATATGTAATTTTAACCACTTCGTTAAAAACAAAAGATCTTTGCATTAAGTTAACCGGTTCATTAAAAAAAAAACGAAAAAGGGGTATAGCAATACCTGGTTTTCAACCAAGCTGGTAAAACGTGTTGTAAAAATAAATTTTTGGCAAAGATGCGCATAAATTTGGATAATGGATAATGATATATTATAATATTAAAAAAAAAGGCAAAATGCAAAAAAGTTACTAAAAGCTTAAAAGCTGGCACGTAAGTACAAAATTACAAAAACAAAGAGACAATTTTCGGTACTGGTATGGTTTTCCGGGTTTAACCTAAGGCCTTCATGGCCGCCGAACCAACAATGTATTGTAAAAAATTTCTGGAGCAATAAAGGGGGACCCCTTTTTAAAATCCAGGGGGGCTGTAAACGGACACTGCAGATTGAAATACCCATGCACAAGATTGGCACGGAAGACCCCGAGGGGATGTGCATGGAAGGATGAATCGGAGAACAATACTGGGGGTTTGCCCCAATGAAGACTAAATTCGCAACCCCTTTGGCAATGACACCTTGTTGCCGGGAAAGGGAAAAAATTTTCTCCCAACAGGACGATTTTTGAAGTATGGACCTGGGGGGAGAAATAAAAAAGGGGGTGTGAGCCACAATACCCCGTTTTCCCCTACCACCACCTACCTACAAAATTACAAAAGAAACAATATTTTGTTAAAACAGTTTTCGTTATTAAAAAAATAAAAAGAAAGAGAAAAATTTGATTGACTTTGTGAAATTATATTTCGTACAACACAATAAATAAGTGTTTCACCCAATGCTTTTTATTATGCAGACACTGTCTAAATATATTACATCCACGGTATCTAATAAATAACCAAAATGGCTTAAAGTATGAAGTTCTGATTTGTAACAACTTAAGTGACTTATGACATGACGCACTAAATAAGAAAGTGTTTATTCGGTTTATTAAAAAAAATTGTTCCCACAGCTAAATAGTCGTTTAGCTTTTTAAATGTTTATTTCTTGCCAACACTGTACATTGTACATAACTTAAATTTCATGACAAATATACAAAAACATAATTCTTTGCAAGCTTATTTTTATAGAACAAAACTGGTAAGTAAAACAGGAGAGTTATGCCTTTTATGATGGATATTAGCTGGCATTACAAGACTTCTTTAGGTAATAATTATAGTATACAATTTTTTTTTTCCAAAGTGTAAACACGAAATTTTAAAGCTAGAAACTTTCTTCCGAAAAAACAAACAAATAGGAGCAGAAAAATCAAGTTTTTGTCTTCCGGGAACCGAAAAAAAAACTCGATCAGCTGTTAGTGAGTTTAAAATTAGCTCGAAAATAAGAGTTTAAAAAGGGACAATTGCAGGCTATAATATCACGTAAAGCAATGAAAAGATTCAGGTTTAGTGACGAGTATTTTAGAATAAAATTGTGAATTTAAGTTCCTCAAATTGGCATTTCTGGATGGCTTTACTTGCGGACCTTTATTTAATTGATATTAAAGGGGGCCTTTTTATGCAGTTTCCCAAAAAAAAAAACCCGACGATTTGCTCCCAGGGCATTAAATAAGGTTTTAATTGTTTTTTATTTTATTTTAAGTTGTCATCCAACTTTATTATTTTGAGATACAACTCTAGATGGTATATCGCTTATAAATAGCTACTTTTAAAAACAAGGGTATTAAAGGGTTTAAAGGTTGGGGCTTTTTTGAAAAATGCCCAAGTTAGTAATAATATTTTTTTTGGTCGTTTTGTTGTTAAATTGAGAAAAACAGTTTTTTTTTAATTTCTTTCGAGATATATTTCAATTTTAGGCTACCTCCTTGACAGTTTCAACGGTTGTTATTCAAATGACAAGGTTTTAAATAGGCTTCATGTTTTTATGTATTTTTAGTCTTCTATCCCATAAGTGATTATTATTGAAATTAAGCATTATTAATAATGATTTTGTATACGGTAACAAACTCGTAAGTCATAAATCAAGGACCATCGAAAAATTTTTTTACCTAAATTTTTCTTTAGTGCAAAAAACAAGAAATACATTCGCCCTTGCGTTTTTTCCACCGTTTTATGCAAATATCATCTTTTAAATATGGGGGAAATTCCCCCCAAATAACCATTTTTTTATCACATTGGCAACACTGTCACATGCAACTAGAGGAAAAACCTTGGTAACCCCATATATTTAAAAAAAAAATGGATCACATTGTTCCTTTAAAACTTTCCCAAATGCTTTTGAGTGAAACCCATTGGCAAACAATTTCAACACATACCACAAAACTTGCGTTAATTTAAAACGTGACTATTTTTAAAATCTCTTACCCTTTTTGGGCTAAGGGGAATACATTCGCCCCAAGAATCCCAAAAGAAAACAAACTTTCCAAATTACCCAACTAGCATTAAAATTTTTTTTTATACATTAATATAGCGTTTGTGAATTTTTTATCATTTGTTACAAAAATATACAATCTTTTTAAACTTTTTAAAATTTTTGTAAAACCTAATTTTTTAAATTCCCCTTTTAAAAAGTTTTTAAAATGGGTATAACATAAACTTAAAAAACAATTAAAATTTAAAGCAAAAAGGGATAAAAAGATATTTACCAAAACATTTTTAAGTCGGGGTATACATTAAACATCTTGTATATTAGATACAAAAGCACTAAATCCCTTCTTCTATTTAAATTTTTAATTTTTAAAAATCCTGTCTTTATATTAAATCTCAAATTTTTGATGTTTTTGTAATACCCTGTACAATGTAAAAAAAAGTCCAACTTATTTCCTTTTTTCAAACATAATTTATAATGACAAACAAAAGAACCCAATAAAATTTTTGGGGACTTTTGTAAAAACCCTTAAAAATGTATAGGAAAACCAATTTATTTAATTCCCCCAAAAACACTGCATAATATTTATATTTAAAAAAAAAAAATTTTCATGTTTGCCAACACACGTAAAAAAATCCAGCATTTTAAATCTACAACTTTATAATAGCCTGTATTTGAAAAAAAAAGGCCAACTTATTTCCTTTTTTTACACATACTGTATAATTTATAATTAAAAAACAAAAAGTAACCAACGAATTATTGGTGTTTTTGTAACACCCTTATAATGTATAAAATAGTCTAATTTATTTCCTTTTTTACCCCCCTTTTTAAAATTTTATAATCAAAAAAAAAAACTAACCAAGCAATTTTTGAGGGATTTTGTAAAAACCCTGTATAATGTGGGTAAGCCTAATTTATTTAACTTCTCAAACACACTGTATTATTTATTTTAAAAAAAATAAAATATTCATGTTTCCAAAACCCCAAGAAATCCAGCATTTTAAATCTACAACTTTATAATACCCTGTATATTGTATAAAAAATGTGCAACTTTTTTTTTTTTTTTACACACACTGTATAATTTATATTTAGAAAACAGAAAGAACCAACCAATTTTTGGGGTGATTTTTGTAATACCCTGTATAATGTATAAAATAGTCCAACTTATTTCCTTTTTTACACACTTTGTATAATTTATAAAAAAAAATACAGAAAGTAACCAACCAATTTTGATGATTTTTGTAATCCCCCTTATTGTATAAAATAGTCCAACTTATTTACCTTTTTACACACTCTGTATAATTTATAATAAAAAAACAGAAAAAAAACCAACCAATTTTTGATGACTTTTGTAATCCCTTATAATTTTGGGTAACCTAATTTATGTAATTTTTTAAACACACTGTATAATAGTTATATTTAAAAAAATAAAATATTCATTTTTTAACACACGTATAAAATCCAGTATAAACCAGCATTTTAAATGTACAACTTTGTAATACCCTGTATAATGTATTAAAAAGTCCAATTTATTTCCCTTTTTTAACACACACTGTATAATTTATAAGCCCTCACATAATATAAACATCCTGTATAATTTTTTAAATTTTGCTAAAATTACAAATTTTAAAAAATCCTGTATATAATTACAAATTATAGGGTTTAAAATTTTTTGTTTATTATAACCCCCTGTATAATATATCAAAAACTTACCTTTTAAATCCCTGTATGTAATTTAAATGTTTTAAAAAAACCCTTTACCAAAAAAACGCTGTATAATATGGGGGGGCCCAAGAGGGGTTTTGGGATTGGTTCAAGCGTGGCATTTAAAAAGTAAGGGGGAACTTTGTACCTTGTTGGTACTTTCAAATGAGCCCCCAATATAGTGTCGTATGTTCTGAGCCATTGATCAGATTAGAAAAAAAAAACGAACCTGAACTGCCCCGAGCGCGTCAGATTAAAACAATTTGTTTAAAAATATACAGAAAATGATATGATTAAAAATCTGACGATTTGACCGTGACGGAAGTGACGCGAATTTCAAAGTTGCAAAAAAAAAAGTTACCTTGAAATGTTCGAGCGCGGTTCTTTTTTTTCAAAGGAAATTACTTAAAAGTATAAAAAAAATTTTAATCCGACGATTTGGGGAACCGAAACCTCGAAAATAATAAATAAATCGTTGTATATGCATTATGTATTTCCCGCCTACGACTCTCATTCTTTTCACTTTTTTTTGTCTTTCTCCCATTCTATACACTACCCCGGCCGCCATGATGCCTTGGACAGCTGATCACAACAGGGGGGTTTGTGTTTATGTACGTATAACATCGTATCTTGTTTATTATATTTTAAAAATATTTTAGAATAAATTACAGTGAATGCATAATGATTATTTATAACGACAATGAGTGACAGTGCCGATAAGAAACACTTTTATTTTGTGCACAAGATGCAACAAGTAATAAAAATTTAAAAAAATTTACGCCAGAAATATTAAAAAAAAAATTTAGTGGTTATGGAGATCGTAGAACCAATGTATTTCAATATGCTCTATACAACTCAAAAAAAAACAATTACCGTAAACTGAGTGGGGAAAACTGTTGTTTTATTCAAAAAAATTTTACAGTTTAAAAAAATTAATAAATTGTGTTTTATCCAACTTTATCGAGCTTTTTTCTCAAAATATTCATAAGTATAGATTAGCTATCTTTTTAGTTAAAGGTTAACAAAAGTGTAATAAAAAAAAAATTTGAGCGTTCGGGGAAATTTCAGAAAATTTAAGCAATGGCTTTTGCGAACTTTTTTTTTTAAATTTTTTTAAATTGTCAGATTAAACAAATTCCTTTTTAAAATTGTCAGATTAAAGCTGGGTACTACTAGTTTGTGGGGTTTTAATCATCTGTATGAAAATCTGACCCCGCGACTATTGCAAAGTCAAAATTTTTTTTTCATTTGCAAAAATTGATTAGGGACTTTTAGTCACGCCCCAAAACGTCAGATTAAAAAAAGGGGGAAACCCCTTTTGACGACCTAAATAATAAGTCCTATAATTACTGACACCCCGGAGAAAATCTTTTTTTTTTTTTTTTTTTTTTACCGCTATTCGTTACGGCGACCCCGGGAGTTTTAAAATTTCTCCGTGGACAGAAGTTTGTGGGCTATCTACATTTCCCAAAAAACTGACGCCCCCCGAACATTTTTTTTTTCACTTTTTTACATTTTGAAAATTTATACACGCTCTCCCCACCACAAAAAAAGGTAAACTTATGGGGGTTTTTTTTTTATTTAGCATCTAATCTTTGCAATAATAGATCTTCAAACCCCTTTTAGACACTACAAATTTAGCACTCTGGGCCCCCCCATTTTAAAATCACACACCCCAATTTGAAATTTTGGCCCGAACCATTTAACATCCTGTATAAGGCTAAAATCAACATATTTTTGAAAAATACATGCCTTTTAATAAATCCGTATAATGTGTACGAAAACCCATTTATTTGTCCTTTTAAATACTCTGTATATAAAAATTTTAAAACGTAAAAAAGCTGCAGGGCACTGTACGCAAAAGGAAAAAAAAATTTGGATCGTCCCTAAAAAAGTCCCAGATTGGCCTTTCTTGGGGAGATTTTGTATTGAAAGACGGACAGTTTGGGGAAAAGTATAGGGTATTTGAAAAATTCCAAATTTTCCGACCCCAAATATAATTTTCCACCTATAAACCGTATTTTTTAGATATTACGAAAAAAAAAAAAAAGCTTAAACCAACTGACAGTTGTTTTTTCCCCGATAATTTTTAAACGTGCCTTTTTTCATTCAACGCAGGGTAAAAAAAAAACTATCAAAACCCGGAGGTCACAGCCCCTTTTTCTCAAATTAATGGACAAAAAAATCGCGTTTTTTTGGAAAAAAAGTGTAATTTTTTTAAAAAATTTTTTTTACCCTTTTTCCCCAAAGGGCTTTTAAAAAAAAAAGGTAAATACATTCTTAAAAAGGGAATTAGACTTAAATGATGGCGCAAAGGTTTTTGATTAAATTTAGAAATAAAGCGGCAATTTACGATCAAAGTCGACATTTTTTTCGTGAATTTTAAAAAATTCCAAAATATTTCTTAAACGACTTGAATTTTGAATATGTTTTAAAGCAAATTTTTGGGGCAATATGGGGGTTTTTTTAGAATTTTAGCTTTAACAGCTTTTCCGTAAAAAAAAAAATGTGAAAAAAAGTCCGTTTTTTTAAAAAAAAACAAAAATTTTTTTAAACCTTATAAAACACCCTGTAAAAATAGTACGAGCAAGTTGTATATCCATAATTATAGAGTTTGTTCAAGGAATGGGGGTTACATATTTTTTTTTTTCGATTTGAGGCCTTTTTTTGAAAAAAAAATTAAAACATCCCAAAAAAAGGGACGAAAAATTTACATGATTTTTTTTTTAAAAAAAAATTCCCCCCCAGATGGGGGCATTTTTTAAACAGAGGACCATTTGGGCACTTTGTGTCCTAAAGTGGGTTTTTTCATAATCTACCGACCGCAAGTCGATCGGGGGGACCGTTTTCGAGCTACAGGTGCCCAAAGATGGTAAATTTTTTTTATTGAAAATCGTCGGTAAAATTTTTTTTTATTTACCCCGGGTCGGCCTCAAATCAATAGGGTTCTGAACGGGACCAATTTTGACCTGGGGCAAAATTTCTTTCGAAAAAAAAAAAACCCGGGGCAGATATTTGATTGCCCACCTCGATTTTGAAAGTCACTTTTTTTTCCAAACCCCGTTTTTTTCCTATCTTCAATTGTTTTAAATTTTTTTTTGACATGTGCCCCATTAATTTTCCCCCCCTTTTCCTGAAAATTTCAGCTTTTCATCTCTTAACTTTTTTTTTCAAAAAATTTTTTTAAAAAAAAAGAATTGGACACGAACCCAGCGACCAACAACACCCCCGTCCTATAAATACATTCGCGGTGGAATGTATAATAATTTTTTTTGGGAAAAAAGAAAAAAAAAATTTTATAAGCAAAATTATTATTATAGTGCATTTTAAAATAAACCATTGTAATAATGAAATTATAAACGGGGCCCAAAAGAAAAACATACCACATAAAACAAATTAAATAGAACAATTATTTAAAGTAAAAAAATTTGTGCCATGAATTCCCCTTTAAAAAAAAATTTAAAAAAGCTAAAAATGCATTTAAATAATGATACTAACATTAAAATATTTAAAACACAACGGCAGATATGAAAATAAGGTTGCGGGGTTTTTTTTTACTGAATAGAATACAAAATAAATTTAATTTTTTTTGGCTTGTTGCAATGACTAGTTATGCCACCTTTTTAAAAGACTCTGTGTGATTTCACTCTTTTTTGCGCTATTTGAGAATGTAAACAATAATTAACTGCAATTTTTAAAGTCCAGGGGTTAGGCGCTTAATCGTAAATTAATTTATTTTAAATGATTTAAATAATGGTATAAGTAATTTGGGCCCCTTTTTAAAATTTTTTAAGGGGGAAAAAATTTTACCCCCGGGGTATAAAACAATAAAAAATGATGCTTACTATTCATAGTATTTTTTTATTGACCCACAGACACCCCCAAAAGCCCCCCCGGGCTATAACTATATAGCAGAAAAAAAACAAAAAAAAAAAGGTTTGGGGGGTTTAAATCACTTGACACACATTTAAAAATTTTTACCAGCACATCTTAAATTATATTTTTTCCCCTTTTTTAAAAGTTTGTATTTTAAAAAAAAAAAATTACTATGATTCTAAAAAATTTTTCTGGAAAAAAAAAAGTTTTTTTTTTTAAAAAGAAAAATTTTTTTTTAAAGTCTTTTTTTTTTTAAAAATTTATTAAATACTAAATATGAATTTTTAAATTTTTTTTTTGCCCCATTTCTAAATCTTAACGACAATCGTTTCCTTTTTTAACTTTGGGGGAAAAAAAAACGTAGTTTTAAAAAATATATAATCCTTAACTTTATATCTATATTACTGTCTTTTATTTAACCCGGGGTATTTAATTTTAAATTTTTTTTTTTGGGAGTCCCCAAATTTTTTTTTTATATTAATAATGATGCCAAATAATTAAAAATTATACTTCGAGACATACACATAAATTAACAACAATATATATGTCGTCACACAGTGAAATCCTTCTTTTCCCTTTAAAAAAGACTAGTCAAATGTTTGCCGGCAAACACTAAAACCCCCCCTTTTTACAGTGTTTAACTATTTATCTCCTGTAAGCCTAAACCTTTTTTAAAAAAAAAGGGAATAATCTTTTTTTAAATTTAAATTTTTTCCTAGGCATTACGGGGGAAAAACTGATAAAACTTGTTAGTCAAAAAAGTATTTTACGCTGTGTCCGGTAATACAGTTTTCTGAATTTGGGAAGGGGGATTTGAGTTTGACCAAACAAAATTTTTTTTTGTTTTTTTTGTAAAGTCTGAAAAATATTTAAAGAAAAAAAGACGCCGCACCCTGTATGTAATAAAAGAAATCACCTGGGCTGGGGAAAAACCAGAGATCTTTTTAAAAAAATGTTTTTTTTTTTTTTTTGAACTTTATGACAAGGATATTTTTTTTTTTATGAAGGCTGCTCCTATATTATCTATTTTCAAAAAAAAACACAACTGTCACTTTTCCGCCTGACCCCAAAAGGGGGAAACCCTCCTGGGACTGTCTTCTGAAAATTTTTTCTTGCGAGAAAAGGGGGGGAACCTATAGACTTCATCAAGGGCAAAGGGAAAACCCGGGTGTTTTTATGGAGAGACCAGCCCCAGGATTGTCCTGACCTGTGACAGACTGGGAACCCCCGGGACATAATGCCTACAGCAACTAATTACAACTGGCCCACAGTGTAGTCTACCCAAAAAGGGAGGACGGGAGAAAAAAAACGCCCGACCTGTCGGGCTGACATCTGTTGGACACGGCCCCAAAACCAAGGACGGTGTTGGAGTGAAAAATTGGAACCCCCCCAAAGGGGGAAATTTTTTTCCTTCAGCCGGGGCCCCCTTTTTGAACAATTTCAAGCATTTTGTAGAGATGTGTGCAAAAACCCCTTGGTTGATCGGCACGCCCCCCAAGAATTTAAAAAATTTTCCCCCGATAGTAAAGAATTAATCCAGCGGGAAAAATTGAAAACCGTCTGAAACTGAAAGGATGCGCTGCCCAAACTTAAAAAAAAGGACATTTTTGGGAACCGGACAAACGGGCCTAGAGGGTAATGAATCCCAGATCTCCTTGCCAAGAGGGGGCGGAGAAAAAATTTACAGGGCGGGAAACCCGGGCATCGGAATTTTAGGAAGGGGCCCCGGTTTTATTCAGCTTGGAAAAAAGAAAAATCATTGGTACGGGGGGCTTCCGGGTCTCAGACCCCAAGGGGTTAAAGGGGGCCCCCCGAACCAACAACGTTCTGTCAAACTACGGGGCAACAAGGGGACACCTTAAAACCTAGTGGCCCCAAAAGGACACTGCAGATTGAAATAACATACACAAGATCGGCCCGGGGAGGGAGTCCCCCCTGTGCAGGGAAAGGGGGTGAATCGGCAGAACACATACTGTGTTCTGCTTCCGGGAGAGGTGAAAGATCTCCCCCAAAAGGATACCCATTTATTAGAAGTCGGGGCCTGGGGGGAAAAATATAAAAGGGGTGACCAAATAGCCCCATCAGTGGGGTAAAGGGTGTTAACCCCCCCCTCATTTTTTAACCCCCCCTACCCTACCCCCTTATTTTATTCTTTTTAATTATTATTTTTTACCCATGTTATTAAATTTGAAAAAAAAATCTTTAATTGATTTTTATTTTTTTGTGGCTTTATTTTTGAATTGGGATTTTTTTTTTTTTTTTAAAAAATTTAAGTAGACGTTCATTACACAAAAATTTTGGTTGGGAAAAAAAATTTTCGAGAAATTACCAAATATGGGAATATTTTTATAATTTTACAGTTTAAAAAGGGCCCTTTTTAAAACAGAAAATTTCCGTTCCAAGGAAAAAATTTTTTTTTTTTTTTTGGCGAATTAAAATTTTTTTAAAAAAAACATTCAAACTTAACGTAAAAAAGTTTTGGGGGAAAATTTTTTAAAAAAATTTGTACATTGTTTATTTTTTCCTACCATCCAGATGGTGTGCGGGGTCAGTTGTAGCTTATTCCCCCGGGTTAACTCCCCCCCGGGAAGGGGTAAATATTTATTGTTGTTTTTTATTGGAATAGCGGGCCCCTAGCCCATTCTAAAACGACTTTAGTTACTTTAAATTTTTTTTTTAAAATGTTTGGGGGAAAAAACATAAACCAAAATAACTCATCATAATAAAAACCCCCTTTTTTAAACAACAAAAAAAAAGAAAGATATTAAAATAGAAACTCAGGTCAGGATATTATTTTAAAAATTATAAAATAAAATTTAAAAAAAATTTTAATTCAAAAAGGGGGGGAATTTAAGGGAAAATTTTTTTTTCTGTTAATAATAAAAAGTGCCAGTTAAAAAACCCCCAAAAAAAAATCATGCATAAAAAAGCACTTTCTTATACCTTAATTTTTAAAAAACCAAGAATAATGATTTTTTTTTTTAAAACTGTATTTTAACGAGAAACGGTATTTAACGGCGTTAAGGTTAACGGAAACAAACAAAAAAATGTAATTACAAAGCAATTTAATCAACGGTTAAAATGTAACAATTTCTTTTTTACCAAAATTTTTGAAATTTAAAAACCCCAAAACATCGGATAGCGGTATAAATAAATAGCGGCAGCGTAATGAACCCATTTAAAAGGAAAGTTTTTGTTTGATTGATTAAGGTTGAATATTTGTTGAATTGTTGCATTTCTACAGCGTTATAATTCACTACCGGGGACTTTTTTTTTACAAAAAAAAAAGAGGGGATTTTTTTGCATGCTGAATTAATTTTAAACGGGTAACCAAATTTTGATTGGTTAGTTTGGGACCGGGTTTGGGTTTTTTCCCTTGCAGCCTAGGACCATTGAGTCCCCTTTCTTATTATAGAACCCTTTATTTATTAGATCCATTACATTTACGCGCGCCCTTTTTTTTCCCCAAAAAAAAAAAAATTTGGGTCGAAAACACTATCATTTTGATAGTATTGAGCTTGGTATGCGAAACCCATATCGATAGTTCGAAAGCCCCTGACATACTGAGGATATTTTTGAATTAAAAAAAGGGGGGTTTTTCCCCCGGATCCCCTTTCGGGAAGCCTACATCGTTATTATCAATTTTTTAACGACCTATCGACATCCCAACGGGTTCCAAAGGGGGTGCCCCCCCCCCTTTTTTGCTTTTTTCAAAAAAAAAAATGAAACGGGGGGATGTTATTTAATTAAATTTTTGACGTTGCGACCAGCCAGGGACTTTCAGTACTTCCGGAAACAATCTCAACAGATACTCAAACAAGACATCCTGTATATTATTACATTTTTGGATGCCTTGAACTTTTTTCCCCAAAGGTAAAAAATTTTTTGACGGTTTTGAAAAGATTTTTTTCGATGGGGGTTTTTTGTCATACATTAAATAAAAAATTTTTTTAATTTTTTTTAATTTAAATAAAATTTTTTGTAGGTAACGCTTTCTAGCGACGGGGGAAAACCATATTACCCCCATTTCAAATAAAAAAAATATTATTTTATTTTGAAATTTCAGAGCGGGGAAAAAAAACATTAAACAACAGACCATTAAAAAAGGGGTTTGGGGGATACATCACTAACCAAACGTTCTTTTTCCCAAAATTTTCAAAAATTGTTACAAAAAGGGGCTTTAAATTTTAATTAATTATTTTAAACCCCCAAAATTTGATTATTTTTTTTCCCTTTTAACCCCCTTTTTTTTAAAAAGCTATTATTCTGAAAAACATTTTTTGGGTTTTTTTACATGAGTTTACAAAAATAATATAAATTATCATATAAAAAAGATTTATCTATGCAATGGTTTTTTTTTCCCTTTAATAGTTTATTTATTATTTTACAGAACTGTTTTTGATATATTGGTAAAAAAAAATTTTTAAAATTCATTGTTTCTATTTGCCATTTTTCCCTATAATAGAACAAAACTTAACCCATTTTTTCCCAAATTTTTCCCTTTTTTGGGGGCTTTGTATGCATTTTTAAAAAGCGAAATGTTGGATTGTCTTTCTGTAATATTCTTTCATTGTTTTATATTTCCCCCCTTTTTTTTTTTTTAGGTGCAATTAAACATCCCCAAAAACCCCCCCTTTTTTTTTTTATCCCCTTTAAAATTTTTCCCCCCTTTATTTGCAATTAAAATTCAAGGGGGGTCCCCCGCTTTCGAACTTTATACTTTCTGTGGTTTAATAGCTTTTACTAGCCTTTTTGGGAAAAAAATTTATAAGGGGAAAAAACTTTAAAAAAAAAATTTTTTTTTAAAAATTTTATAAAAAATACTTTGGTTTAAAGTTTTACGGGATTCTCTGAAACATAGTACTGTTTAAAAAATCCGTGAAAAAAAAAAGTACATTAAATATACTACAAAATAAGTCCATTTTTTATTTACCCTTAAAACCATCTAAAAGCAAAAAAGTCTAAAAATTTAAATTTTTTAAAAAGGGGGGAAAAAGGGGGGGGAAGGAAAACTTTTGGGGGTAGACGTTCCAAATCTGACACTCTAGAGAGAAGGAAAAAAAAGGGAAAGTTTGGGGGTCAGTTGGGAAATTAAAAAAAAGATAAAAGTTTGACCGTGTTGCTCTGTTGGAAGCTGCTAAAAAGGGGGTTTTACTGATCAACCCTCTATAGACCCCGGGAAAACCCATGAAGGCACAGGGTCCCCTTAGCTCGACGGTGGGCAAAAGGAGGGGAAACCTCTCTGTAAGGGGGGATCACCAAAAAGGGCAAAATTTTTTTGAATGGAGTTTAGAATGCTGAATGTTTTGGGGAAAATTCCCGACATCAGCATTTAAATCCAGGGAGGAGATACATAAAAAATTTTTGATTGGAAGAAGAGAAATACTTTTTTGGGTCAAAAAAGGGGGGCCCCTTTTTTTGAAGCTGCCGATATGGATTAACGTGTTTGTGCCCAGTTGAGGTTATTCTCAAAAAAAACCCGACAAGATTAAACGACTCTTTTTTTTGGGAAATTTGGGCCCCCTATGTAACGGCAAAGTATGGCGGGATGTAACGTAATATAATTAAACTAAAAGACTTTGGGGCCCCCCAAAAAAAGATAAGTTTGAGGTCTTGTGGGGAGAGAATACATTTTTACCTAGGGTTGGTTTCCAAAAAGGGAATGACGTTGAGAAATTTAATGTTTGAGGGGAAAAGGGGGTATCGTTAGCAAAAAACCCGAATGGGATTAATTGTGGGCGAGAGAAGATCGTTCATGTGTGAAGAAACAGAGGGGTCCAGTACTGAGCCCTCGGGCACTCCCGCAAATTTTTGGGGAAAATGGAAAAAAACTTTACAGTAACTGATATAGGTCCCTTGAAAAAAAAAGAGCAAAAAGCAAAAACTTTGGGGGAAAAAATGGGAAGGGGCCTTAAAATCATGCCAGACCAATGAAAAGGTTAGGATATGCAAGAAAGATCGGGGTTCAACCCCAAAAAAATTAAGGGGGCTTGTTCCAGTTGGTGAGGCTAAGGAAAGAAGAATTTTTAATCTTCGAGACGAAACCCCAAAAATTTCATGAAAATCTTTTGTTTTTTTGATACTTTAGAATTTAAAAAATAAAAATTTTTTCCCTTATTTAAAAAAAAAAAAAAAAAAATATAGGTCTATAGTTAGAAGGGGAGTTTTAACCTTGGGGGCAGGTTGCACAGGGCAGCTTTCCAGTTTTCCGGGGGAAAAACCCCCCACAAGAGTTTGAAAAAAGGAAGGGGGGGGAAGGCGGGGCATTTTTAAAGACAATTTATGTCCCCCGACAATTTTTTGTATTAAGAGAAAAAAAATTTTGTCTTTTGTTTTTAAAAAAATTTTGGCATTTTTGGGGAAAAGGGGGAAAAGGGGAAAATAGGGGGACGGGAGATTTGGAAAATTGTTTGGCAAAATTCCTTTTTTAAAAAGTTTTTTTTAAAGAAACTCTATCGACCTTTTTTTTTTTTGTTTTAAGCCTTTTAAAAAAAGTTTCTTTCTACGTACGCCCTGCCTTTAAATTTAATGTCCCATTCAAAAGTTGATCATCCATACCACAGCGGATACTTTTCCTTGTCCCGTTTTAAAATAAAGTGGGATGTTTTCACAAATTAAAAATAAAAGATGCAATGTTCATCAAAGTAGGCAATTAGGCGTCAAACTAACGGATGAACTGAGATATTCATGTTGTTTGTGACAAAATTTCGTTTTTCAAAAATGAAAGAAAAAGAACGCATGCTGCTGTAGAATACGTTATTTATTAGCATTTTATGGCGCTGTTAAATTCTTAAAGGAATTTTAGGTTTATTTTTTTTGGAAATTTATTTTTTTTTTCTTAAATTTTTTATTTTATCCAAAAAACTTATTTATAACTTTAAATAAAAAAGTAAATTGTGAAATATTTAAAATTTATATAAGGCTAGAAAATCTGTGTAAAAAATTTTATATAGACATTTTAGCCAAAATAGATTCAGATCAAGTTTCCTAAATAGTCCAACATTTTAGCAAAAAAGGCTTTTTGTAATTTATGTTAACAGATATCTAACTGGGATGACTTGGGAAAAATCTGTAGATTACTAAAAAAAAAATCCAACACATTTTTTAGGTAATTTTTTAAAAAATAGTTATTAAAAAAAGGCCTTTTTCTTTTTTTTTTTAAAATAACAAAAAGTACTGACTATATTACTTTTCTTATAAAAGACTGTTTGTAAAGAATTTAAAACCTACAAAATAATTTTTTTTAAAAATCCCGATATGACCATTTTTTACAAGAAAAACCAAAAAACCTTAAAAAAGACCTTTTCAAAAAACCAATTTTAATATTAGGGGTGATTTTTTGTTGATAGTCAATAAAAATTTTGAGCCCAAAAGAGAAAATTGTCAATTTTTAGTTTTTTTTAAACGCACTATAAAAATTAGCCCCATCTTAAGGCCGTGAATAAAAATGGTTCGATTTGAATTTTTAAAATGGTTTTTAATTGAGATTGTTAAAATTGTATCTCTTTTTATATGTTTGGAAAACATTACTATAAATCTTTTGAAAGGGGCGAGCAAAAAATTGCGATACGACCCCCTTTTCGCTTCTCCTTCGCTGCAGGGTGCCCTCCACGGTCGACTAGTACGTCTCGGTCGCGAATTTTCGCTGAGCGCTGATTTCCAAGCATTTTTACCCAAAGTTTTTCAAACTTATATGAAAATGTGAGATATACAATTTGGCTTTTAATAATTTAAAAAACCGTTTTAAAAATTTTAAATCGGAATTTTTTAATATTTACGGCAATGAAGATAAGGGCTTAATTTGTTTATAGGCGATTAAATTAAAACTAATTACAAAAAAATTTTATCTTTTTCGCTTAAAGTATATGTTATTGATATCATTTCCCCAAAAATAGCCCTAATATGAAAATTAACGAAGATACGATTTTTTTAAAAAAGGGCTGAAAACTGGCATTTTACTGAACGCCCTAAACATCTAAACATTAATTGAAGGCGTTGGGATCAGTTGATTAAATCAAGTTTCTAAGGTCACATAAATGAGAAAAATTCTTGTTTTTTTTTTTTAAATTAAGCTATTTTTTGAATTTACCAATAAATAAAAATTTAATTTTTATGTTTCCATACTTGGTAAAAGAAATTTTTTCATAATTTTGTTTTAAAATTTATTCTAATAAATTTGAAAAAATCTTAAACTTCCCGTTTTTGGGGGGAAAAGTGAAAAAAATTTATTGGAAAAGTTTGGCAAAAAAAAATTTTTTAAGTTAATTTTTTGATTAAAATTAGTCGAGAAAAGGTATTAATTTTAACAAATTTTTGTTACTCGTTGATGTACCCTAAAAGATACTTTTAACATGTATATCACTTTTAATAAATGGCCTATTTTTGAAAAAAGGCAGTTTGAGTGACGTTATATTTTTGGCAGGTTCCATATTTTTAACCGATATTCGACATAATATGCATGTTTGTAAGGTGTCATATTTTTGACATGTGTTGGATGTTTCCGTTGGTAATTATTCTTATTAAAAATTATACTTAAGTAGTACTGACTATAATATTTAAATAAAAAAAGATATAATATAAAATAATTGCATCTACTTAGAGCCAACAAAATATTTTCCGTAATGAATCTAGATTAGCTTTCTAATTACAAAACAAACCTGAATAACAAGCAAGAATAATGCATTTCTTTTTACTGTTGCGCTAACCCTGGTGCCTATAATATAAATGCAGTCCTAATTATTACAACTAAATCAGTGTTAAGAGACTTAATTGCTTACAATTATTATATTTTAAAATGTTTTTTAATAAAAAACAACCAAGGCTGTTTTAATATTTGTTTAGGTTTTTTATTAAAGAAGATATAATAATTTAATTTTGCCTGGTTTTGTTTAAAAGAAGTATTTGTGAATAGAATTATTATTAAATAATATATGTTTTTTTATTGTTTAATTAATAAACTATTTATTTTAAATGTGATATCAATACATAAAAACTAATTTGTCCTTAATTACAAGTCTACATTGGGACAGATCTTTAGGAATATGTAATAATTTGATTTATAAGTTTTTACCTAAAATGACACTGACATTTTTAGTGTATCCTTCGGTAACTTATTTAGATTGTACAGGGTGTCCGGTTATAAATGTAACCCCTATTAACTTTTTTATTTGACGTTTGGGAAAAATGAGTTCAGTATAAAAGTTCAATGTTTCAAAATATTTTTTCCTCATTCTTGTACAGGGTGTTTCAGAATGTCTGAACGTGGTTCTACAACCTTATTTTAAATGAATTTCCTATTTTTTATTTTTTATTTGCATTCTCCTTAAAATTCCAAATATTTTTGATGTGGCATACCCTATGTCTGATTTTATTAGTTAAATTACAAAATGCAAAAAACCGTAAGCTTTATCATTATCACGCGATATCGCTTCGTTTGTTGATTTTAACAATTAGCCATAAAATTTGACATATCTGCTAAATAAATACATTTAGTCCAAATTTAGTTACCAACCAATTTAGTCGCAACTCTTTTGCAGCCATACACATGCCTATATTTTCTTTGATCATAATTATTATTCATAACATAAAATTTATAAATGTCTTTCTTTTCCAGTTTAGAATAACCCATAGTTAAATAATATTATATCAAATAAACAAAACTAATATCAGTGTGAAAAAAAGACATTTGACGGATACGTCAAACTTCATGGCTAATTGATAAAATGATATAGCATAATAGTAATAATGATAAGCATGCACTGTGCAAAAGAAAATAACAGGAGGGCTTATAAAAACAAGCGGATCTGCATAATAACACACAGCCAAGCGTCACTAGGGGCACTAGTAAACCCCAAGGTAATGTCCAAGCTGACATGGGAATGCCAAAAAGAATTGGAAGTCCTGGGAGAACGCAACAGAGTAACTCTTTTGTGGGTACCAGGACATTCGGGGATAGAAGGCAACGAAAAAGCGGATGAGCTAGCAAGACAGGGATCATCCACACCATACTTTGGGCCAGAACCAGCCCTTGGAGTGACCAAAACCATAGCACGAGGGCAAACCAGGGAATGGATCCGAAACAAACACGAAGAATACTGGGAAACCTTAGTAGAATAAGACATGGAAAAAGCTTTATAAGAGGCCCATCCAAAAGAATGAAGGAAGAACTACTCAGACAAAGTAGGAAAAGACTTCGCATAACAGTAGGGTTGCTAACAGGGCATGATAACCTAAGAGGACACCTACACAAGATAGGCTCATACAATGGGGACCCAAGTTGCAGAATGTGCGACGAGGGGAAGAAACAGCCTACCATATCCTGTGCGAATGTAAAGCATTGAATCACAAAAGACAGGCATTATTTGGGCAACCGGAAATGGCCCACAGGAATATATCAACCAACCAGTCTCGGGGTTATACAGACTTGTAAGGATTGGTATAAAAGATAATGGGAGATTAGGCACAAAAAGCCCATGAGGCTGCGCTACCTCCGGTAGTTAATCAAGACGACTCCCAGGGAAGAAGAAGAAGAAGAATAATGATAAGGCTTATATTTTTTTGCATTTTGCGATATAACTATTAAAGTCAGACATAGGGTATCCCAAGGGTGGTAAACTTAGCAAGAAGTGATGGATCTCATTTAAACCCATATACGCAGTTTAAATGTCAATTCGATATTTGTGACGTAATCCTTTTGCTCTATTGTTTTGTTTACAAGTAGTATAAAGTCTTAATTTTATCAAGTGGTATACAATACGGATCTAATAGTAGGTGTACATCCGAATTAGTTTTTAAAAGTTAAATATTTAACAAAAATTAATAAAATAAATCTACCTTCTGGGCAATACGGTGACGTCACAAACATAACCTTATCTGCGGATAAAAAGTAAAAATCGAGCACTCCTTGTTAAGTTTACCACCCTTGAGGGTATCCTACATAATATGAGAGATGTTTAGAATTTTGAAGGAAAATCTCAAATAAAAAAATAGGGGATTCATTTATAATAAGATAGTAGGGCCACGTCCAGACTTTCTGAAACACCCTGTATAGAAAGGAAGGTTTTTTAAAATTTTATTTTGAAGCACTAAACTTTTATACTAAATTTGTTTTCCCTAAACGTCAAATAAAAAAGTTAATGGAGGGTTACATTTATAACCAAACACCCTGTCCACTACATTTATTTTTTTTAAAAACGCAGTTGTTAAGTATGTTTCAGATTTCTTTAAAACATACGGGGTTTTCTTTTTAAATTTTGTAAATTAAAATTTATAAATATGTCAAATTAACTACACACTGATATTATACGTACGCATATTATTGCACGATACAAAAGAATTAAAATAAGTTTCAATCTTAATATTGACCAACTACTTTTGCTCGACATATAAATTAACAACCTTTTGTTAAACCATGTTTATAGGAAGGTTTCATTTAAATTCTAATGAGGTCTGATTTTTTATGCCTTCATCGTTTGTACAAGAAGAAATAATATTACAGAAAAGCAACAAAATATTTGGAACTCATCATTTTTAGAAAAAAAAAAAAAATCTAAATAAACAGTTGTCGTTAATTTAAAAAATTTTTGGGCAATGGTTTTTGGGTATCCCACAAATTTGATCTTTTTTTACAATTCGGCCTTTGGCTGAAGCTTATCTCTGGTAAAATATTACCCAAAGTAAGAACTTAATTAAAACATGTCTCTTTGGCTATGATCCAATATCAAATTTCTTTACTCCATTTGTTTAAAATCGTTTATTTATTTCATTTAAGTCCAAACATTAAATCCATACCAGTTACTTTATTTAATTTTGATTATTGTGCAAATCTGTTCGCCAGATGTTTAGGAAGTTTTCTTTCGGTCAAATGAAAAATGCAATTAAATATGCACATCATAAAAAAAGAACGGGTTATTACGCCACCCATATCCATTAACAGAGAAAAAGGACGATAAATTTTACAGAAATCAGCTGGAAGCTCTAATATTTTTATTTCAAAAAACAAATGAAAATAAACGTATCAGCTGATACGAAAATCGACACTGTTTTAATATCCTGGTTGGCTGGGCTTGCCCCAAAACCCCCTGAAAAAAATTTTTTTCATTTCACCCTTCCCCGGTAATTTGGGACCCAGCAGGACGGGGCTTTCCCCCATCTTAGATTCGTTTTAAACTTTTTTTTTTAATAATGCTGAATTTTAATGCAATAATTTTCATAAAAATATAATACTGACGCAAAAAATTAAAAAACCATTGATGAATAAAAGAATGCTAACATTTGCCGTAAAAAGCAGACAGCCTATCCTGTTATCACGTCCCCCACTTCTTTTTTAAAACCAATTCCAAAATCGTATAGGATGTTTAATAGATTCACAAATATTTATCCCTTTGAAGATGACTTAAAAAAATGTCACGCCTCCCCCCTTTTGGGCTTATTTTTTTTAAAAAAAACCCTTTAAAATGAAAAATTTCCACCCAAAAAAACGTAACATAAACCCCCAATTTTTTTTTTAAATAAATTGCTAAACGACGCCCCCAAATTTGACCAAAACTATTCCATTTAAGCAAAATTGTTGTTGCTGAGTGTCCTTTTTAAACCCAGACTGGATTATGTGGGGGACTGTAACAAATAAAACTTATTAGCTCTTTACCAAAAATTAAAACTAAAAATTTCATCAATTGGCCAATTTTGAAGTACATACAATAACAGAGGTGTTAGTCACAATTTTGAAAATCAAAATAAAATAAAAAAAAAATAATTATATTCTTTTTTTTTTTAAATGATTAAAAACAAAATAACCATCAAATGAGAAACTTCAAAATCTTACCTAAAAGTAAAAAAAAATAAAACTACCCCAAAAAAGTTTGCCATTGTATTTTGGGTTTAAAATTTTTTAAAAACTTCGAATTTAACTAACTATTTTCGGGCCTATTCCCATAAAAAATGATCAATTGATTACCCCAAAAAATTAGAACTTCTCTGCAATTGAATAAAAAAAATCAAAATATTTTTTTTTTTTTTAACAAATTAAAAGGGTTTAAAATTAAAAACCCAAAATTTTTTTAAATAAATAAATAATAATTTTTTAGAATTTTAAGGTTTATAGAATTTTAAGTTCTATTTTTCTTAATATACTAACAAACCAAAAAATTTAAATATCGATTTTTTTTTTACTTAAATTTTATCAACAAAAAAAAACAAAAGGTACAATCTAATACCAAATAATGCTGTTTGAAACTTACTACCTATATCTCCAACATTCGTAGGAAAAAAAAATTGTTTTCTATGCTCGGCCTCTTTTTTGAGTAACTTTAATAAAAAATATTTAAATTTTTAAAAAAAATCGAAAATTTTTATCTATATTAATTGAACAATGTATCCCGATATAAGGAAAAATGTATTTTTTTTCGTAAAGTGCAAAAATAAACACTTGCATCA
Source organism: Listronotus oregonensis (assembly GCA_019359885.1). Lineage (NCBI taxonomy): Eukaryota > Metazoa > Arthropoda > Insecta > Coleoptera > Curculionidae > Listronotus > Listronotus oregonensis. Next base: position 21,992 of record JAHBCN010002246.1, read on the forward strand.
TTCTTTTTAACCTAATTTTGCTAGTCCCGTAATTTTGCTAATTTTAAAGGTGTTTATTTTGCAGGGTTTTTAAAATTATAATTTTTATTTGTTGAAAGTAACATAATTTTGAATAAAAAGGCAAATCTAATTATGAAAATTAACTTTTTTCAAAATGCATAATGCAATCAAAGGTCTGATATTATATATTTATTTTTTTATTTTTTTTAAAAGTACGTATACATCGTATAGTTCCGGAATCGTTATCCGATGCAACTCCCCCCACCCAGAATCCGAAGAAAAAAGTTTTGATTAGATTCATGCATTCAAGCAATCCTTTTTTCAAGCTATCCAGGTTATTATTATGTTCTCAGTTTTATCCGGTTATTGTATCGGTAGTGACTTTGGCTAATGAAAGGGGTAAAAAAAAATTAAATTTAAAAAATTTTTTTCCCCCAGGGTTTTCCTTTTTTCTTAAATAAATTATTTTTAAAAAAATAATGTAGTAATAATTTTTTTTAAAAAAAAAAAAAAAAAAACCCAGAATAAAGGCCAGCTAAGAAGATTTACTGTATAGGATGTTATACAGGATAAAGAGCACTAGTTATTCAAGTAAAAATTCAACATGGCGCCCATAAGAAAAAATAAAATGTATGATGGGAGCTGAGTGACGAAACTTCGGATGTGAAATCTGAAAGCACTATTAAACAGTGCAAAGAAAAGTAAATGTGTGATTTATTTTAATATCCGAGAGAAAAATTTAAACAATGTTTCAAAAGTTTTCTTGGATACCTGCAAAAATACTTTGAATTTTAAAACTGTCGAAACGACATATACAGTTTTTGAGATCCTAATGGTGAGTGTCGAATTTAAATTACCCTGTATACTGAGTCACCTACATGTTGTGCATGTATTTTGCCTATATTAAAAATAAGCCTGTAATTAGTTCTAGTTTTATAAGGTTACTTCTTATACAGTGTGTACATAAAATATGGAACAAATTCATTATTTGCTAAAGCTAAAAAGAAAAAAATTAAAATTATCTCGAACACGTAAATAATAATTATTTTAAATTGCGCATTTTTTGACATAAAATGTAAATATACAGGGTGATTCATATGGTAGATATGACGTTATCGACGATTTTGTCAAATGGAAACCCCCATATTTTATTGCAGATTTATAATCGCTAAATAGAGCTGATTTTAAAAACATAAATGGTTTTAGATAACAGATTTGTAGTTACAAGGTGGTAAAGAAATGTATACATAATGTATAGAAACAAATTCATTATTAATGTTAAAGCAAAGTAACATGAAAAATTTCCTGGAACACATAAATAATAATTTTGTGTTGCGCATTTTTTTACATACAATAAAAATATACAGGTATCTCGTATGGTAGATATGATGTTATCGACGATTTTTTTCTAAATTGAAACCCCCATATTTTATTGCAGATTTATAAACTTTAGAAACAGTTATTTAAAAAATAAAAAGTTCTTTTGACTTTAAATGAGTTTTGTAAATATATGGTCCTAATTTTTTTTTTTTTGCTTTTTTTTAATTTTTTATAGGTGGGTTAGAAATATCTAAAATCGCTCTTTATAATATGCCTTATACCTATGATAATGCATGTTATGTTGCCACAATAATATTTTTTGTCAAGTTGTTGAGAAATCATTATGTACAAAAATCTTTAACACACGGTAACTTCGAAACTACTACCCAAAGCCATAAGTATTTTGTGTTTTTAAAATCGGATCTTCTTGGAGATTATAAATCTCTACATGGGTCACCCTGTATATTTAAATTTAATGTCAAAAAAGGTGCAATTTAAAATAATATTTACATATTAGAGGAAATTTTCAGTGTTTTCTTGCTTTAACAAATAATGAATTTTTCCATATATTATGTACGAAATTTTTAACACCCTATAACTACGAAACTGCCACCTAAAACCATAAGTGTTTTATGTTTTTAAAATCAGCTCTTATATGGGGGTTTTTATTTAAAAAATCATCGATGACGTCATATCTACTACATAAGTCACCCTGTATCGAGCCCTGTATTTTTATATTTTATGTCAAAAAATGCCCAATTTCATTTTTTTTACATGTTTAAAGAAATTTATAATTTTTTGTTTTTGCTTAAGCCACTATTGAATTTGTTCCTTGTGTACACATTGCATCATTTTCTATTAAAAAAATCAGTATCATCACTACTAAAATCCTAAATAGGATAAATAGAATAAATATTCAAAATATATACAAAATAAATTTTCATAAATAACTGAGCATTTTTTTTCTATTTTTTTATTTCTAGAGCACTGACCCAGCAAAAAGATCTTAATACTTTTTAATATCGATCCACCAGGTATATAAACTCAGCGTGAAATAAATCCTGCATTGTTCAAAACAACAAGTTCCGACCCTGCTACGGGGAAACGCATGGCAAGGTTGAAAACAGTGGCGCGGAGTGAATGGTGCGAATCAAATTCGGCTATCTGCATCCTGGTTGGCCATGGGCTGCATTGCCTCCTTTGATTAGATCGCAACGCATTGCGTAAGCAAATTTTAATGCGCGCCATTGAATAAACTAACAAAGAGAAAAACTTTATACGCTTATTTTATCTTGAGTTTAATAATGATTGACCTTCTTAAAATACGGCCGCGTATGCGCTGTTGCAAAATAGCAGTAACTAGGTACACGTGTATAATGGATTCTAAAGATTGGAGGACACAATTATTTATTCAGAAACAGTATTTGGATAAAATAGAAAATAGATATCGATTTAATGCAGTTAAATTACGCGACCTAATATTCATAGTGCAATTACTTCATGCCCTATTACAGTACTGAGATTTATATTATTCAAAACTATTTATATAAAGATTTCCTAAGTCGATGGTTTAAAAGACATATTTCCAAAAAATTAATTAATTTTCTAGAAATTTAGAACTACTTTTAGAAGTTTTAGATAATAATTACACAAATGCCAGTTACATTACGCGACCTAATATGCATAGTGTAATTACTACATACTCTTTATTACAGTACTGAGATTTATATTATTCAAAACTATTCATATAAAGATTTCCTAAGTAAATGATTTGTTAGATATATTTCTAAATTATTATTAAATTTTCTAGAAATGTAGAACTACTTCTAGAAGTTTTAGATAATAATTACACAAATGCCAGTTACATTAGGCGCCCTAATATACAGAGTGTAATTACTACATACTCTTTATTACAGTACTGAGATTTATATTATTCAAAACTATTTATATAAAGATTTTCAAAGTCGATGGTGTATAAGACATATTTAAAAAAACTATTTATTTTTTTAGAAATCTAGAACTACTGCTAGAAATTTTAGATAATAATTACACAAATGCCAGTTACATTACGCGACCTAATATACATAGAGTAATTACTACATACTTTATTATAGTACTGAGATTTATATTATTCAAAACTATTTATGTAAAGATTTCCAGAGTCGATAGTGTATAAGACATATTTCTAAAAAAGTATTTAATTTTCTAGAAATCTAGAACTACTTCTAGAAGTTTTAGCCAGTTACAATACACGACCTAATATACATACTGTAATTGCTACATACTTTATTACAGTACTGAGATTTATATTAGGGAAAACCAATCAAATATAGTTTTCCTAAGTCGATGATTTGTAAGACATATCTCTAAAAAATTATTTAATTTTTCAGAAAGTTAGAAGTTATTGTAGAAGTTTTAGATCTACAGCTTATGTTGTTTGTCAAATCATAGACACAATTATCTAGCAATTTTATTATTCTGAGATAGTGGTAACTTGTTAATATAAAAAAACTATTTTAGCAAGGTTGGTCGCGTGTCGAGATATTTTTCTGTATGTACCTAAATTCTTCAAATTTAATATTATAAAAAAAGTATCTATTGTAACAGTGCGTTAACCTCTGTCTAGGCAGATCGAGATTTGAAAACTGTATTTATTTTTAGCATACTAGTTTGCAATTTCCTTGACACCAACGCGACAATAACTGCCAAAACACAACTTGGAAAAACGGGTTCAAATTTTTGCCAGAATCTAAATATACTATTCACAATATATCGGGGATAGTAAAAAAAAAAACAAAAAAAGCTGTTATAGGGTATTCCTTTTAATTTATTTATTTTAGATTATATTTTCATTTATATAAACCTTAAATTTTAGAGTAAATAGCACTCAGAAGAAATACCTACTAAAGAAATTTTAGAAAATCTTTAGGTAAAATGTCTTTTCCAGTCCGATACTAAATCGGTTATTTTATTTCTATTTTAAATAAGTTTTATATTCAATGGAATTGCAGGCACCAACCTCAAAAAAATTGTAGGTCCCAAATTTATTTCGTACCTGCTTTTGGTTTCGTTTGTAATAAGGATACATTAAAATTAATAAAAAAAGAATCAGCTACTCTTAAAGTTCCAATTTTAGAAAAGTAAATATATTTTTATAGTTCCAGTGCACTGCAATTAAAATACCTAATATAATAATTATGTCGGTATTTAGATGATTTGCCTATTAAATGTACTTTAAAAACCATGTCGTACGCCTATTTTTATTTATATAGTTTACAATTAAATAAATAAATATCTAAAAAATGCTAAATATTATTTTACATTTCCTGCTTAATATTAATAGGCGCTTATAATTTAAACACAACCCTTCTGTTTTTACCATTATTATTTATACTTCTTTTTTAATACTGAATTTCTGTTTGTCTATTACTTTTATTACCTGAAAACAACCAGGTGATATCATTCACACCTACGCATATAAATAAAAAAAAAATACTGCCTGAAGGATTTCTTGCGTAAAATTTTTCTTGCTTTAGTGTTTCGGTTTGCGCACCTGCCATTTATGGATTTTAAAAATTGCTGAAATTTTAATGCACGAAGACGACAGACACTATTTTCTTGCAGTAACCGAGCTTTTTTAGGGATTAGTCGAGATTTTCAAAATTTAATTTTCAAAAATTATTTTTTGCATTCATGTTATACATAAGAATTAAATAAAAACAAATTGGGTAAAATTTTGCATACGGGGGTTTTTTGGGGCGCTGATCACGAATCTAAAATTAGTTTATTTCCGGCAACCTCTGGTTTTTGAGTTATGAGGCTTCCAAGTGAACAAACCTCAAAATATCTCCTTCTTGAAACTAATTACCAACAAATGGGAACATACACTAATCAGGCACTTATATATTAAATAAATACGCTAAAATTTACAATAATTCATTGTCTATTTTAAGTAAAAATTATCTCAAATAAATCCACTTTTCTGTACGTTTTAAGAAGATATATGATGTATAACTGGTTGCCTGATTCATAATTAAGTTGTAAGGATATAAAAAAACTGGATTTATTTTAGGTGTTTTTTAATAAAAATAAGCAATCAAATTTTGTAAATTTAAGTGTATTTGTTTAATATATAAGTGCCCAATGAGTGTATATTCCATTTTAATGATAATCAGTTTCACGAAGGAGGAATTTTGGAAAAATGTTCATTTTGAGGTTAGTCCACTTGAAAGCCTAATAACTCAAAAACAACAGGTTGCCGAGAAAAACTGATTTTAGATTCGTGATCAGCGCCCCAAAAAAGTAAAATTTTACCACAAATTGCAGCAAAAAATTTTAAACTGTAAAAATTTTAAATGGAACTGCATGCAAGAAAAATTACGGCAAAATGCCACGTAAGCAAGAATGTTTTTAAGCATAAAAGCATCATAAGAAAGTAATAGGTAAGTATCTACAAGTGATAAAGTGTCTTATAAATTAAACAAAATAAAAAACAGTTTTTTCCTAATATTCCTAAGAAGTAAAAAAGCGTTTTGGCATTTTTTCTTGCCTTATTTGCACTAATAAATATTTTTTAAATTTTACCCACTTTTTTTCATAATTTACTAGATTAAAGTAAAGTACATTACCTTATAGAACATGCTTTAAACTATAAATCATTAAAGTTTTTTTAATTAATTTATCTTTAAATGCAAGTAATCTCGCTTTGGCAACCACGCAGATTTAAATTTTTCATAAAAATTTGGCGCGAATATCAAGTTCTTTATAATTATCTCCTGCTACTACCTATCTTCCTGTCTAATTTAATAACCAGTTTTACCTTTATACCTTTAAATTCTGTTAGCAGCTTACAAATGTCATGTTTATATAATATACCTTTGTAAGGATTTTACAGTTCCTTATATTAATTAGCTTACATTATTTATTAGCAATACATTTATTTTCAAGAACTATTAAACTTTTTAGATTTTATTTTTTGGTTGCTTTACAAAAAGTTTCGAAATTTTTAGGTCGTAAAAGGATTAACACTTTACTTCCACCTCACCCCTCTTACAGCCAGTTATTGCTCTTTATTAAACTAAAATAAATATGTTTTTAATCCGGACCTTTTCTTATCTAATCTAGCCATATCTATTCTGCAGTAATAGAAAAAATTAAAATGCGTAATGTCCTTGATTTAAAGGTTACCCGCATGGCTGGAATCTACGTTTATTTCTGCTATTTTTCCAAAGTTGTGGTTATTTTTGATCTTTTTTTTACTCAGGAAAATACACAAACGTGGTGTTTCTAAATACTTACTGATAAAATAATTTGCACTAAGACGCAGGAAATATAAAGCCAAAAATTAGGTAAATAATAATCCAAAAATAAACTTAGGGCACTGCGGCTAGTAAATTCGGCAAGCCGACGAATTTTTTTTCTAGATTTTATTTGCACTCACGCACTTTTCGACGCATTCTCGAGAGCGAAATCCGAATCTCACACCATGCACGTTGCTTCCCTGCTTCGCACGCACAATGTCTATAGCACTGACATTCCTGCTACACGCACATACCGGGGCACGCATCGCAGTTATCGGCGAAATTCGCAGCGACGTTCGATTGTCCGATCGAAAGTGTCAGCAAATAATATGCATTTCTGTTTTGCTTTGCGGTGTCGAGTTAGTCCGGTTGAATTAGGTATTGAAGTCTTTTGGGTTTTAAATTTTATGTCATAAAAATGTGACAAGTAGAAACATTTTTATCACTTAAAATCTCTCTACAGCATGTAGTACAGTGGATGGGGAGAAACAAGCTGTTTGACCTCCGGATTTTTTTGTACAGTTTTAATTTTTATGAAAATTGGGAATTAAGTTGCTTTTACCCTCTAGATTCTAGATCAAAGTTTATATATGCTTAGTGTGTGCTTTTTATTTTTAGGGGGTAAAAACCACTCCTTATTCTAAAAAATTAAAAAACCATAGAAATAGACCTTATGTAAACTAAAATCATAGCTAAATATGTAGAATCTAATATTATATTTTAACGTTTCAACCCTTAAAAATCACCCTTAATAACGAAATTCCAAAAAAAATGTTTTTTCATTTTAAAATTATTTAATAACGCTTTTATTGTAGAAAAAAATATTTTAACAGTTTACGGTATAATAAATATTTAACTACCATAACTTAACCTTTAAATAACCACCCCTTATGAGATTTACAAAAAAAATAAAAAAAATTGACAAATTAAAACGATTTGATGATAAATAATTATTGTCCCGGAAATGAAGCTAAAAAATTGCAAAACCTCGCAATTTTTGTGTCCTGCATCGATTTGTATAAAAATTTGGAATTAGGCGCTTCTAACCCTCTACTTTAAATTCTATTTCATGGTGATGTGCGCTGTTTGTTTTTTAAGGGTGAAAACTACCCCTTATTGTCAAAACTTATGGAATGACATTTTAAACCTTAAGATGGGTAAAATTTGGAATACAATTTTAAAATATTTCAACCCTTAAAAATCAACCCTCGTTAGAGCTTAAATAACAAAAAAAAAACTCTAAAAAATGATTAATTTACCATAGTGATTTAATTTTAGAATGCTGTTGCTCCAAATATGTACTAATTTCATTTTGCAACTTTTCGACCCTTATAAATCAACCCTTATTATTGCTTAATTAAAAAAGATTTATCCCCAAAAAATAAGTACCTTGACAGATTTAATAATTAAGAATATTACTGCCTGAAATATTACCAATTTCATTCTTTTGCAAATTTTCAATCCTTAAAAACCACCCCCTACAACATTGCAATTCTTATAAACCAATATAATAGATATAAATAGAAAAAGAAAGTAAAATTGCATACAAAAATTACCCGGTAAAAGTATAAAGTATACCGGTTTTATAAAATATTATGCTCCGAAGTGGGCTTTTCGACTTTTTCGAAAAAAAAGTTGATTGGTTTTTTAAACATAGCTCTTTTAGTTTTAATGATAGAAAGTTTGTTTAAACATAATTTTGTAGGGTTTTTTAAGAGCTACAAGGCTATGCAAATTAAATCCATTTTAAACCATTAGTTTTAAAATGGGATGAGTTTAAAGGGCTAGAATAAGGTGGTGATTGCTCGTAAATAGAGGCTTTAAACGGCCATATCTGGCCAAATATTTATTATACAGAAAAATATATGTAATGAAAAGTTTTTGCTATTTAAAAAGCTATAATTCAGTACCCTACCATTTTTTTCGTATCTCCAATATTGTTGGAGTTATTTTGAAGAAAATGGTTATTTTTACGAAATTGCGGAAAATCGTTTTTTATTTTAAGCTCCAATTTTTCTAAAATTAAGCATTTAAATTTAGTTAAACTTTAAGAATGTATTAACAATACATATATAAAAAGAATCGCAGAAAGGTACAGATCTATTTTAATTAAGAGGGGAATTAAGGGGTTGTTTTTAATGATCTTTCCGTAGAACAAAGTAGGGACCGACCTTATTTTTATCATAACTCGCTCAATATTCATCCTAAAAACTCTTTTTTTGTTTTTAAAAGAAAGGTCTTTTTAAATACTTTAAAAAATACTTTACATGTTTTCCTTGAAACATGCAAACTTTTTCCGCTATTTGACTTTAAATCTTTCAAATTTGACGAACAAAAGCTAACCATTAACAAGCCGTAGCTTGGTCTGTATTGGTTGAAGAGAAATTATAAAATAACATTTTTTTCTAGTTTTTTTATAAGCTACAATTTTGCCTTTTACAGTTTTTTTTTTTTTTGATAAAATGCATATTTTTTGAGTTATTCGTGAAAACCCCATGAAAAACGTCGATTTTTTCGTCGAAAAACTTTTACATTCAATCGCGAATAACTCGAAAAATATTAGTTTTACGAAAAAAATTTTTTACTTAAAATTAGTTTTTTTATCGATTTCTTTAGTTAAAATGTAAAAAAAATTTAACCCTCAAGATGGGGTGGCAACCACCCCCAGGATAAAAACATACATCGGCATGATATAAACTTTAATCCTTGGTCTATTCACTACCCTCTGTGAAAATTTCAAGTAAATCCATGCAGGGCAAAAAAATTCCTAACCAAAATGCCTCATCTCCTGTGCTAATGAATTATTTACAAAAATTTATCCAAAAAATAACGTCCGTGGTGGCACTACCGCGTTGTCTAAAAGGTGCTGTGAAATGCAATATTTGCATGTTTTAGTGCTTGAACAGCATTGACGGAACTGGGGAAAAAGATGGGTTAAACATCGAAAAACCCGGCACTCACGGTACTACAGTGACGTGAAAGCTAAATTACATTTTTACGAGCCCATATAAGAAACCTAATATGTTGTAAAAACATCTAACATGGTTAAAATTTTACCCACAATATGTTAATTTTTTGTTTGACAATGATACAAACAAAAACAAATAAAGAAAAAGTCTTCCCATTGGACAATTGCATTTAAAACCATGGTTATTGCCTTTTTAAACCAATACGATACATTTTTGTTTAGTTATTTTGCTTTCGTCATTGTCAAACAAAAAAGAACAGAGTTTAATCCCCCTATTTTATTTAAAGTACTTATCAAAAATGGTTATGTTAAACTAACTATTTTCTATCTTAATATTTACCCCAAGCTTAATATTAAATTTTATGTTTTTTAAGACATTTAATTAAATAATTATTATTTCAGTTTTTATTATCATTAAGGATTTTTTTAATAGGTTATCTTGCTTAATGCTATGTTGGTCTTGACAAAAATTTTGAACTTTACCTCTCGTAATTAAAATGGAATTATTAAATTTAAAAGTAAGATTATTAGTAACAGTTTATTTCCTGTGAACAGATATTTTCAATTTATATTTTTCCTAAATATTTAAATATCTAAGAGAAGCTACTTAAGTTACCACTTTCTGCATAGGAGATTCAATAGTTATTTTAAAAATACTGATCTATACGCAATTTTATTCAAAAGCCGCCTTACAACGCAGTGAAACATCTGTGTAATAGAAAAATAGGTCGTAAGAAAAGAAAATGCAAAACTCGGCCCAAATACGCGCCCCCTTAGTTCCCTACAAAAAATTTGTATGCGGCGCGATCCCAGACAATATATTCGTGTCGGCCATATTTTATCCTGCGAGGTTGCCACAAAAAGTTTCTTACGCAAGGACAGGCGTGAAATTTATTTTTAGAGATGGTTTTATAATCTTAGATTCAAGTTTAATTTGCGTAAATGTGTTTCTCAATACGAATTTTAATTAAATTTTACAAAATTTTTAAATAGCTTGTTTTATGCTTTTTTACGTTGCCAGATTGGAGATTCTATGAAAACTTTTTGTTTAAGCTTGTAAAAGTCAATAACGAAGAACTACTTATTTCCATTTTATTCAGTACTAATTTTTTGTACCTAAAACAGCCCACTGCTTGACCGAAGTTCAAGTAGTGGGCTGTTTTACCATAAGTATTGAATTTTTAAATGGTCTGTTTTTTCGAATGCGACTCAAAACTAAAGTCGTTCTTATTTTTTCTTTACCTTGGTTTAGCAAACAGAATATACTACAGGTTCATTATTTTCCTTACGAAATCTATTATCTGTCATATAGCTTCCGAGCTTGTACTACTTGATAGTCTTGTAAAAGTTCAAATTAATAAACAAGCCTAAAAATTAGGAATTTTAAATAAAATACTCAAAAACGATTCTTTTAAATGAATTTTATCGATGATTTGGTAAATATAGGGAAACATTTTATTTTATCCCAACTAGCACATTAAGTTCTATAAGGTCTGTATAAACAACTATAAGATATATCTTATAGGATACTAAAATTCCTATAACGTGCTACACAACAATTATATGATCCTTATACAACCAAAAAGTGCCCATTTTTATAGAACAGTTTGGTGGTATAACAGTTCTATTAAAAGTGTATACAACTCTTATACGACTGTTTTATGTACGTTTATACAGCTACTATAAAATGGTTTTATAGTGTGTCACGTAGGTACACCTAAAAAATGGGATTAAAGCGGCACTATAGAAGCCTTATAAAATGGTTTTATAGTGTGTCACGTTGTCACATCTATAAAATGGGATTAAAGCGGCACTATAAGTCTTATAAAATGGTTGTATAAGGCATTATATTTTTTTATAATGCTGTTTTTTCGAACACAATGAAAACATTTTATCATTTAGCAGTTTAAAAAAGCATTTTTTATTTTTTAGTGCAGAAAATTAGAACCAAATTATATTTTAAGCGTGTTATTGTGAATAAATCTAGAGGTTGTGTATGCATTGTTGTAAAAATGGAGACTTATAAAATGGTTGTATAAGGCATTATATTTTTTTATAATGCTGTTTTTTCGAACACCATGAAAACATTTTATCATTTAGCAGTTTAAAAAAGCATTTTTTATTTTTTAGTGCAGAAAATTAGAACCAAATTATATTTTAAGCGTGTTATTGTGAATAAATCTAGAGGTTGTGCATGCATTGTTGTAAAAATGGAGACTTGGGCGGATATCGGTCGTAAAAATATGGCGGGGCAGTTATAATATACCATATTTTATTAAATCATTTGGATGGTTTGAATTGCACAAATTTTAATGCGGCGCAAATTTTATTGATAGATTGTAGGCATGTGTTTGGCAAAAAAATGAAGCGCTTTAATTTTGGTTAAGTTTCACGTAAACATTTAAAAAAATATAATATTTTTTTTCTTAAATTTTTTTTTATGATTTTAATAGTCTATTACAGCATGTGACGATCCTTTCACAATATAATTGTCTTAATAATAATAAAGTCACATTTTCCAATTTAGTTTCATGTTTCCAACTTAATTGTTCATGATGGCGGAGATAGGCGACACAAGAATTCCTTATTTAAACATGGCGATTTATAATACAACAATTTTATCCCAAATAACTGCCATAAAGAATGTTTCATTTAAAAATAAAACGGTATAGGATCAAACGGTTTTATAACGAAGAATATATAGGCACTATACAACTGTTTTTGACTAGTAATAATAATATTGAGATTCGCGAAAACTAGAGGTTGCCAGATCTTATATGGTACCTAATAAGAATTTAAACTTTTAAAACAGCTGATAAAATTTTAATAGTAGGCGTTTTCGGAAACACTGATCCGGTTGACCCAATCATCAGCTGATATCACATATCTATTTTCAATAGTGTTCATTAAAGAAAGATGCAAGATAATCAGCTGATGATTGGGTTAATCGCATCAGTGTTTCCGAAAACGCCTAGTAATAGTAGAGCGCTCATAGTAATATCAAAGATTTTTATAGCTAAACGCAAATAGATAGCTCATCTAAATTGAACGCCGTGAATCGCTCGGAGATAGCAATACCGGTAACCCTCGTGACGCCACAAACTACAGTTTTAATAAATGGAAATATCCAATTATCTGTCACTTGTCAAAAATATCCAATTATAACTTACTATTAGGTCATGTAAATCTAGCATATTGTGGTTTCTGTCGTCACAAATCGTACAACATTGCTCTTATGGAAATGGGCCATCCTCTTAGTTTTAGTATAATGTCCTTGGTATTCACCTCTACCTTATTTCGCGCATGCGCTTCATAGGTTGAAAACGTTAAAATTTAAAGCAAAAAAAAAGACATCCTCATATCAATCAGGGTGTCGCGCGCTTCAAAATATGTGGAGAGTAGGAGAGTTAAATAACTGATTCGTTTTCGGTATAATCTGTGGTAACTACTCACTATACCTACCTATTTTAAGAAAAGAGTTTTATAATTTTTTAAAACGCAAGAGAGAATGGGGGTTTACTATTATTTTAAAAGAATATCGTTGACGTCATATATTTTTTTAAATACAATAAACTATATAAAATAAATACAATAGAAATATCGATTTGGGAGTTCTTAATATTGTTCGGGGATCTTTTGGTAGGAAATTTGGAAAAGCTTCATTCCATATAGTAAAAAGCTCCGTTAATGCTGAATGTGTAATATTATAAGAGGTTGCCCAAGTAATAAGCCGCTTTCTAATTTCAATTTTTTTCTCAGTTTCAGAAAGCAATTTTGTATTTTCTTCTTCATCAGTAGAAATCGTACCATTATTTACATTATCAAAAGGAGTATCCTCAGATTCCAGATTTGGAATATCCATACTATTACTATTATTGTCTGGTTTGCCTTGTAGGATCGGAGGAATTATGTTCTCAAGGTCTGTGGTATCAGGCCTACTTTCATTAAAATTAGAACAAACAATCTCTGGATTACTTGCAAAAATTTGTTGATATTTTTTCTTACAAGCTCTTTTAATATTGCCACTGCGTTTGTTATTTTTTTCCACTGAGAATTCATTATTAAGTATTATTATTTTAATTAAATTTGTCACCCATTAAAATAAAATATTTAAGTGGAAAAGTGAGATTACGGCATTCACTTCAGTCTTATAACGCAGATCTTAGAACAAATTTATTCTGTCAGACACTGTTTTATTCTATAAGCCATTTATGAAGGAAAATGTCGTATAGTATCTAAAGTTCACGTATAAAAGTGTTTTATAATGCAGTGCAATTCAATGCTATAAAATATTTATTATGCAACACTATACAGCTTTTATAAGACAAGCTTAAGTAAATATTTTATAGTGTTCTAATATAGTATATTATAGAACTCTAATACAACAGGTATACAGGTCTTATAAAATAATATTTTTGATATTGTATAAAACTTGGTTATACCGTATTATATCATTTTAAAAGAAATTATCGTATAATCCGTTATAGGATATATCGTAAAAGTCACTATAAAAACATTTAATACAAAATTTTTATCTAAAAAACAAAATTATCGCAACAAAAGGCTTAATAAAAACAAACAGTGCCTAAAACAACGCTATTCGACTGTTACACAATAATTCGGTTCTTTTAGAATTCTATTTTGCTGCTTTTTATTATATATAATCAAATATTTATCTAATTTTAAACTTTTATTATTTTGTTTTTTGTTATGGTGATTAGGCAGGATGGCCAAAATTATTTGGTGCCCTGCCCAGAAAGAACGATGCATGCAACGAAAAGAATATTAAAAATAAAATTAGGCGGTAATAATTTAAGATAAATACTTCGTCGATTTAGTTTTGCACCAAACATTCTTTGGCTTACGGCAAATTCAAAAAAATCGTGGCTACACCAATGATAATTAAATATTACTACAATTGCACGGTTTTATTTATTGACCAACTTTTTAAAAAAGAGGTTTCGTCTTATCCACCTAGACTGACATCAGTTGCGCCACTGCAATATATTTAATAAATACTTTACTTTAATAAATCCTTTTCTTAATCTGATTGCGATATTTTAGTTTCTGTCAGTGGCACATGAACTAAAGCCATTTTTTACCATTTAAGTGTTTGTAAACCATTCAATTTTTTTAAAGACATTTATGCTAAAATATCATTGTTTTAAAATCAGAAGAGGAAGCAATTATTAAAAAAATCTGTCATCTGTCGAATGTAAAATCAGCTGATTGTTTATCAGCAAACCCTAAATATTAAAATTTTTATCGTTAGTACTGAACTTGTACACACAAAAAAAAATGTTGGCAAGAGAACAAAAAATTACCCATTGCAAAATCATTTTAAGGCGAAAAGTAAACATCCGGTAGTTCGATTTACAGGCTGGTGTTTAAATTTCATCCAAAAATAGCTATTTACCAAAACAAGAGTATTATTAAGAGCGATTAATGATCGAAGCCATCAATCGCCAATTGATTCCCGGGTTACAATATTTTTCGTTGCATGCATCCTTTTACAGTCCAACTTTAAAGGTCCCAAACTTTCCACTTTGTTCGTTCCTTATCCTTGAGTGTCCAGCCTATGGAACCTGCTACCCGCCTTTTCCTTCAAATTTCCAAATCTTTAAGTCTCGTATGAATAAACTCCCTCATACCGAACTCCAGACACCCACGTTACGTTAGTATTTCGTTGATCATTTTGTTATTAAACTATAAAAAATTATAATTTTTCTTACTTTTTTTCATGGTAATAAGCTTATAAAGAGAGATAGTGTTGGTTTTGTGTATTTTTAGTTGCTCTACTACAATCGTGTTTTAATAAAAAATGCAATAATGAGGGTTCATAATAAACGATTTTTATTTATTAATAATACTCATATATAAACGATCGCCGAAAAAAATATTCTTACTTTTAATTATTATACGCTGCAAAATTTAAGAGGTTAGTTTTTAAATCAGCTGTTGCACTACGTTCTCCTATTTAGTGATCGTGTACTGAAAATATTTTAAACCGTGCTCCAGGTGATCAATATCCTCCTGGGGTATTTTATTTCACACCTCAACCTCGTGTTGAAGCGCAACTAGAGTTTGAGGTGGCTGTTGTAAATTGTTTAGTCTTCTACCGATCATGTGCCACATGTGTTCAATGGGGGACAGATCGGGAGATCGTGGTGGCCATGGCAGCAAATTAATTTCGGCATGTTTAAAGTAGTCCAACGTTACTCTTGCCACATGTAGAATGTGGCTCCACTATTTCTTCAAAGTAACGTTGAGCGATCATGCTATCTCTAATGAACACACACAAGGAGACCTAGCGCCGTGAGCAATGGCACCCATAATCACACCATAATCCCAACAGTACGATGAACATGCCTCTCAACAAAAAATTGGGTATCACGGCTTTCTCCACGTCGCCTTCTTACTCGTACCCGACCATCGTGCACGGCTAAACAAAATCAGGATTTGTCGCTAAAGACCAATGTGTTCCATTCCTAGTCCCAAGGTAGTCGTTCTCTACTCCACTGAAGTCGATTGTTTCGATACTCTCGAGTTAAAGGTAAGGACGGAATGAAAAAACAACAAAAGTTCTTATTCGCCTTCCATGTTTGATCTGTAAACCACAGGTTTGCAATTGCCCTGGTTGTGGAGAAACGATCTCGTAAATCTAGCAGTCTTAGGCGGCGGCTTTGAAGAGGTGTTGTTCTGCGAACTCATCCTGTACCTCTGGCTCCTTGTGTTCGGTCTTTCTGAAGCCATGCCTAACAACATCTCACCACAGTATTTAAATTTTTTGCAGTTTAGCACCAATATCTGGGTATGAAAGTCCAGCCACCCTTAATCCAACTATTCGTCCCCGTTCAAACTCGCTTAATTGGCGTTAATTTGCATTTCCTTTTACTGTGGGCATTATTAACACTTGCAAACAATGTTTACTAACACAATCATTGACAATCCTGATCATACTATTCTTTAATATATTATTTATCAGCTATCGCGTATTGGAAAAAAAAATTCTGATAAAAAAGAAATGCAAAAGTGATAGGGTTCAAAATTTTATCGGGTTTTTTTTTTTGTAATAATAAACTTGTAAACAAAAAGTTATTACATTTTTAGGTTACTAATATATATTCTCAATTTAAATTAATTATTTTAAATATAATTGTGAAAGTTATTGCAAGACTATGTTTTTAGTTTTATAAAAATATCAATATCCGTAAAAACCATTCCTGTACAAAGTCCAAATTTATTGTTTTTTTTTTAATTTTGTTCTATTTTAGTAAACTATTTTATATATTTAAAAAAATAAATTAGGGCCTTTTTAAATAAATACAACCTCCTAATATGGAATTTTAAAAGGTTGTAAATTTGCATGGCGATTTTTTATCATTAAACTATGTTTAAAAGATATTGGGAACCAAAATACCTAAGCAACCGCTGAAACGTGATGCGTGATGAAAATTTCCGTTATTTAGTTAGGAAATTAGGAAAACAAAGGGGATGAAAACGTCGTTTAAATATTTGATAGTTTTAATTGAAGTATACCAAACAAAATCAATAATTTTACCTGGTGAAAACACGCAGTGTGTGTCTGCTAGCACCAATTTGTATTTTTTTTTATTTTTTTAGAAAAAAGGTTGAGTTAATACTTTTGAGTTGTAAAGTAATAACAATACCCTATTGCCCTGATATTAGTATGTTATACGTCTTTAAAAATCTTTATTTATTTATTTTTTATTTTAGTATAAAGTCTAAATCATCCTGCAGATGGTTTTACTAAGTGTTTATTCCAGTAGAGATCAGGCTTCTGCTAGAGCATAAGCTGCATGCAGCGACAGCTTACATTTACTGCGATAACTCTCCACTTCCATGGCATTTACCTACATACATATATCAAAACACATTTTGATAAATCCAATACTCTAGAAGCAAAGACAATTGTAGTTATAGTGATAACTGATAACTACAATTGTCTTTGCTAGAAGTCATGACTTAGATTCGTTGAAACCCGGTATAATATGACAGTATTTTAATTATAAATAAATTATAAATAAAACAGGTCCTCAAAAAAAAGTGGTGTGTGCTGGGTGTCGGTGTAAGATTTTCTGGCGTATTCTTTTCTGCTGAACACGAATCTGGAGTCTAAATTGGGGGTCAAACAGCAAAAATTCGAAAAAAAAAACAAAACACCGACACAGTACATTTACCGACAGAAACCTGCTACCAAGAATGTTTAGACTACGAATATATAAACTATAAGACACAAAAAATATTTCATAGAACAAAAAAGAAAGCTTCTCAATTTGTCTATATAAAAAGTTAAAAACAATTTTGACAAAATTCAGTCCCAATTTTAATATTGTTTTTTTTATATAATAAATCATTTATTTTGTTTATTTGAATTCAAGATTACTAAAAATTTGCAGAAAAATTCCAAAAATTAAAAAAAATCCAGAGGCATACCTTAAAAAAATACTAAAAATTCAGTATTTTGATTATAACTCAAAAAATATTGCATTTAATAATTAAGGATTAAAAGTGCACCTTTTTTACGAGCAATTTTTGCAGTTGCGGGGCGGAGAGCAGCGCAGCCGAGCGAATGCAAAATTGCGAGTAAAAACAAGCACTTATAGTCCGTATGATATGTACTATTTTTTCTCCAACAAAGTCAAAATTAACACATTTAGTTATTCAAAAATCCTTTTTTTTTAAATCCTAGGATTAAAAGTAGCACTTTTAATCCCAGGATAAAAAGTGTTGCTAAGCAACGAGCACTTTTTTGTACGGTATGAGAATTGATAGCTTTTGCTCCTGAAAATAGTACAAAAATGTCAACATTTTTTGACGGTTGGAGAAAAACAAAAATGTTATATAGCTTAAATTAAAGGCCTTATAGAAATACATAGTTTATGTCATATAGAGTTTTGTGTATTTTTATAGTTTTTAAGATATTAAAGTTAATAAATAATAATAATAATTAAATTATAATTAAAAAAAATTAATTATAATTTATAATTTATAAATTAAAATTTTTAATTTATATTTAATTTAATTTATTTTTAATTAATAATTTAAAAAAATTTATAAATTAAATAATAATAAATAATTTAAAAAAAATCGTTAACATCTAATATACCACCTAGTATCACGTGGTCGTTTCTTTTTCTTTCTATACCAAGTTTACAAAATTTGCTACTTTATCTAGATTGATTATATTTAATTTTTAAACTTTACTTTTAAATAATAAATGAAAAAATATGATTTTTTTACAATATTAGTTTGTTAAAATATTTAAACCGTTTTTCGATTTACTTTCAATGTTCAATTCTTGCTTGTAGATAGCACTGATAATGGTTTTACCGAAAGCGCTCTGCTAGGATTTTGTTTTAATAAAAAACATTTGCACGAAATAAAAAGTTTCTTTATTTCCAATAAAATTTTAGTCTAGATGGTGTTACATGCCACTTTAAGGCAATATTATTTGCCTTGGAAGTGGACTGGCATACATCCGCTACTCAAACGATGTTTCGATTTGTTGTCAATCCCAAGAAGTTATACAGGTAATGCGTTGTTGCCAGTATTGGCAAATATACACTTTATTAAACTTTATTTTAAGGTCATTAACAGTATAAACTTAAAATGGACTTAAAGCGGGATTAAGCAAAAAAAAAACAGGGTAAAACAGTTTTTAATTAGATCTTATATCGTTTTACTACGCATTGACCTTTTCTATTCAACAAGGTTAAGTTAAATTATGCCGGTATACCCTATTTAAGCAGAATACTGCTGTAGAATATTATCAATAGATAATATTCTACCGATCACATATAGAACAAAATAAATTTTTATACCAAACAGACTCTTGACCTCCTTTCAATTGATTTAGTTTGCTAATATAGGATTGTTGCGTTTGTAATCATATAGGTTAAATGTTGCGATGTCAACTTGTAAACAGTTAAGATAAAATTGCATGAAGCTCAAATTTTACCAAAAGTTTTTATGTTGAATAAATAAAACTAGTTTAAATATTTTATTTTTTTATTTTAGAAATACTTTTGGTAGAAATACAGATGTTTACAAAATTACTTTATTGATATGTACAATTAATTTATTACAATATAATCTTTAGGCTACCTGCAAGGACAGTTTCGATCGAAGGTCTAGATATGTGCACAACCAAGAGGCACAAAATCAATTAAACCTTAAATGGTATAAAAAAAAATAAAAAACTTTTTAAAATTAGAAATACTTATCAACGTTTCGGTAACAAGTAGGTAACCGTTTTAAAGATATAAAATGTAATAAATAAAATATACATTAAACCATCAGTACTTTTTATTTTGCTTGGAAACTTCCAAATTCTCTGAGAATTTTTGAGGATGACATGTTACAATATGTGTCAATATGCTTTTACTAGTAATTACAAAAAAGAATATATAATGATTCTAGTAGTTCTGACAAAAAAACTTCATTAAAAGGGGTAGTATAAAAGATAGTGCTTTTATATTTTAAGCAAACATAAGTGTGCAGCATTAATTAAAAAATTACTAAGTTGCATTTAGAGATGTGAGCCGCGAATATTTCCAAGCGAAGAATGCAAATTTCCGCTAATATTCGCAAAAGTTCACTGGAATGTTTGCCCAAATATTCGCATTTAAATTACTGATGCTATCTCTATCTTACGGCTGTCTTCGTAACTAACAGCGTATTATAGTTCTTTAAATTGCGCCTGCTGTATGAACAATTTGTCATTTTGCAACAACAATGATTGAAGCGCCATCTGCCTTGACATCTTTCAATTAGGAGTGGGGGTGACTAGACTGTGGGGAATCCCATAATTGTTTTATTTGGGTTTTGTTTCCGAGCATGGAGCCTAAAGATAAGGAGCACCAAAATGGCCTGAAATTGCAGTAAATTAATATGGCGTTGGTGTTCTAGGGGACCGTTTTTAAACTTCACTTTATTAAGTGTTTATTAAAATGTTAATGATGTATAGTGGTAAGGTGTTTATTTTACTTTTACACCAAACTAGTTTTGTTTTGTCTGTTTTTTTAAGTACATATTGTTACGTTGTCTTGTCTGTAGAGTCTGTTGGTCTGTTAGCAAAAATTAAAACAAGAAATACATTAATTACTTTTTATTTGTTTCCTGTTGGTTATTTCTTGAAAATAAATAAAGTTGAAGCCCTAGTTAAAGCTCTTTGACGTTTGTAACCAATTTTGGTAGTGAAAAATAAGCTCGCAAATATTCGCAAATATTCGCGAATATCCGCGAACGATCTTTTCGGAAATTCAACATATCTTGTTGTATTTGCTTACTGCTAAAGTAAAATGTCCTTTTCTAATATGTATTGCTTGAGGACTGTGGGGCTTTATATTATCGCGCATTCACCATTAGGTCCAGAGGATTCTTACAACATTAAAATATCTCAATATTAAAATCCAAATTAAGATCTTACTTTGTAAAAATATTTTAAAAATGACTTTTTTTTTTGATAGTTAAAGACGTAAACAAAAATATATTATGGAAAAAAATTAACATTAACAAAATACTGGTATTATTATTTTAAAAAAAATTAATAAAGCTAACAGTTTGGAAGAATACTTTGTCATAAATTAATCACAATTAATAATAATTAAAAATTTAAAAAATGTTATGTATTGGAAAAAATCCCTTAGCAATGTCTTTAAGAAGAAATAATTAAACATTATTTTTAAGCCTTTAAAATTCATAAACGTTTATTCTCAAAAATTACCAAAATATTTTAAGGTAATAGGTTTAACACAAACTATAATTTAATTGTTTAATTTAAATCACTTTTTATAAAAACTTTTTTTTATGACCATCTATATTTTATTCCAAAAAATACCCTACTAGAATATTTAGGTAAAAAATCGAATATAAGCACACAAAATTATGCCTAATATCACCTAACAACCTCTATTGGGCTGAATGAAGCCTTTGAAAATGGTAAAAAGTAAAAAAAAAATTATAGTAGGATAAAACCCATTGGAAAAGGACAAAATAGTAATATAAATAAAAGGACAAATAATTTACGGGCGATCTAAGGTCGGGAAGTAGAAGGGGATGAGTTTTTAAGGGTAAAAAACGGTTTATCTCGATTTCCGGCAAAACTGCAAACTCTATGAAAAAAAGTTAAATGGCAATGTTGTAGTGAATAAAAGGATCTACAGCTTTTGTATTTACACTTTTTTTTACATAACCACAGAATTTATGTGAAAAATTCAAATAACCAAGTTTTTGTTTTTTTTATTTTTATCTTTTACAAATTTTTGTTTTTACGAAATTTGGTGGAAGCTTACCTTTTTATGTCCCAAACACACTGAAATTTTTTAAATTTAAAATATTTTTTTTCATCTTATTTTTAGTACAAATCGAAAAGGCACCCTAATTTTCAATCGAAAATTCTCCCGTTAAAATATCTGTTTTTTTTTTAAGTTGGTGGGCTTTTTGTTCGTTTAAATTTCTACTTTCGGATAGTGTAAAAAATATATACATTTCTATAGTAATTGTTCTCAGAAAATGCAAGAAAAAAACGAAAAAAACTCGAATCCGATTATTATTATTTTTTTTAATCATTAGGTACAATTTTAAGCTATTTATTAAAATTTACACTTAAATTACTCGAAAAACGTAAGATTTCATGCTACATTAATAAACAAAAAATTTTAAATCGAAATATACTACTATAATTACCAACCAAATGTACATAATGATTAAAAAAGCAAATCGGATTTAAGTTTTTTTCGTTTCTTTGCATTTTCTGGAGACATTAACCATAGAAATGTGCATTCTTTCTACACCATCAGAAAGTTGAGAATTTTTACGAACAAAAAGCCCATCGACTTTATTAAAAAAACAGATATTTTGACGGGAGAATTTTCAATTGAAAATTAGGGTTTTTTTTCGATATTAAGTCAAAGATGAAAAAATAAATAATTTAAATTAAAACAGTATGTTTAGGACATAAAATGACAAGTTTTCAACAAATTTCGTAAAAATTAAAAAAAAAATATAAAAATAAAAAACCAAAACTTGGTTATTTTATTTTTTCACATAAATTTTGAGATTATGTGAAAAAAGTGCAAAACAAAAGTTGTGGATTTTTTTTATTACCTTTTATTTTTGTTATATTCTCTTTATTTTTCAATGGGTTTCTTCCAACAATTATTTCTTTTTTGGTTTCAAAAATTGTTAACCCTGGTCTATCAGGGCTGACCACGAATAACATTTATATTATATTAATTGATGTCTGCTGACTAGAGCTGTCAAAGTACTCTTAAATAGTACTTCAAGTACAAGTACCAAGTTTTTGATTTTTAAAAATTACTTCAAGTAATGTAATTGCATTTTCAAGTAAATTGAAAAAGTACTTGAAGTACCACCCAAGTAGGTATTTTACTTGAAGTAAATCCAAGTACTTAAAGTAAACCAAAGTACTTGAAGTAAAACAAAGTACTTGAAGTACATAAAAGTACTTGAAGTTCATAAAAGTACTTGAAGTAATTAAAAGTACTTCAAGTAAAACAAGTTATACTTAAGTAGTATTTTTTGTAAGGAAGTTAGAGGGTTTATTCCTCAAAACGGGGTTTCCAACAACTCCTAAAAGCTTTAAGGACTGAACCCTACGTCATTGGAAAGTAGGCCAGTCGGTAAAAACTATAGTTAGGAAAACAAGTAGGGTTGCTAAGTGTCCCGTTTTAAGTCGGGATCTTATGCATCCGATGTCCGAAATAATGTAAAATTTCGTATGTAAATTTATGGCAACAGGCCTACAATGCTGTACTCGGGTGAGCGCTTGGGCCTTAAAAGCTATTATAGGAAATATTGGTTTTTCCCAAAATGGTTTTTTTCCCTGTGGTTGCCAACGGGTTGGCGTTGGCACCCGTTGGCATCCGATACATCTGTCAAAAGCGAGTGTTTTCATATGGGTGACTACAGCAGGTTGGCGCCCAAAACCCATTCTTGGGTTACCTTCTACTATTAGGTATCTTTCTTTTCTATTTTCACCAGACCAGAGCACTTATAATTTTCACAACAAAAAGTCTAATTCTCAGTAATAGTTACACTCGTCTTGCAGTTGGATCCAATTTAAATGAGCACTGTAATGCAATACAATAGAAACAGCAGCGGTTGCGCGTATTTCTTGTTTTAACTTGTTTGTTCGATTATCTAAGGCGTGTAAATTCGAGTACTTGGTTGATTTTTTACTTCAAGTACTTCTTATTTACTTAAAGTATTGTTTCTACTTCAAGTACTTTCTTTACTTAAAGTACTTTTTTTTTACTTGAAGTACTTTTTTACTTCAAGTACATCGTAATACTTCAAGTACTTAAATAAATACTTCAAGTAATTTACTTGGCCAAATCAAGTAAAAATCCAAGTATCTTCATAAAAACTAATCAAGTGCAAGTACAAGTACCTCCTAATAAAAAGTACTTGAAGTAAAATACTTGAAGTACAAAAAAGTACTTTAAGTAAAATTTTACTTGAAGCACTTCAAGTTTTGACAGCTCTGCTGCTGACGATGCCCACCGCAAGATTAGAGTATATTCGTATTTTTTTTTATTGTAGACCTAAAAAAGACATTTCTTGAGTTATTTTCTCAGCATGAAATACATTTTGTTAAAAAGATTGGGTAAAGAAATATATTATATACTAGAAATAATTCTTTTACTTCCTTGGCATGTACGTTAATTATTGGTTATGCATAATTACGAGTTACATTTGCAACCAAACATTAAAATAGATAAAAACAACCAAAAAAGATGACGTAAAAATTAATTATAAAAATATTCGCCAAGCTCATTCTCCTATTAAAGTTAATCTACTAGAAAATGCTAATGCAGGCCAATGCACTTTAAAAACTCACTCGAGGCTAGTGAGTGTTTTCAAGGTTACTAAAAAAATTTGCAACTCGTTTTTGCTAAGCTGGCTCTAATGTTTAGGTTATTAGTTTTTATGGACGGTCCGCGTTAAAACTGGTGTTCTGAATTATTCAGCACATAATTTTATTGAGGAGAACCATTTATGTAAATACCTTTAAAATTTATATGAAAAAAATAAATTACGTGTACAAAACAAAATATATCAATATTGATATCCTAGGCAGCGCCGGCCGTAGTCCTAGGAGTAGAGTGAGATTGTCTTTCAGCGCTTTCTGGTCGACGTTTTTACTACGCGTAACTTGTATTTCGGATTTTATGTTAAATAAACAATAATTACCAAATATTCAAAAATTTACTTTTATTGTAAACATGGACACTTTTTGAATTTCAATTACATTAAGTAGCTTTACTTAAGTATTATACTTCTGCTCTCAAAACGCGCCATCAAAATTTCAGTTTTCTCTGGGAATTGTTATTCACATGTGGCTTTTTGGCGTCCCTTATTACCTAGCGCCTGGAGCACCCGCTCCTTTTACTCTACCCAAGGCCGGAACTAATCTCGGGTCTTAAAATAAGCAATTTTTTTAGACAATAATAAAGGACAAAATGCCTCATCCGAAATAACTAATTTTTAAAAAACTCTAAAAAATAAGAATTAAAAAGATTTACGCGTATTTTATTTTTCAATCAACATACTGTCAATGTTTGATTTTCATAAGAGGTGTTTGTATTTATTTTGGTAAGAGCAAAATTAATTTGATTATCTGTTTTACCTTTACCAATATTTTTTAAGTATTAACGATTTTCGGCATTTTAGGTATATATTTTTACCTTTTTCAGTTTTCTAAAATAAATCACAAATTTCTCATATTAATTAAAGTAGTTCTGCTGTTACTAAAAATAAATTCGAAATCCCTTTATAAAAACAGGTCGAAACAATGGGGCGCTTTTAAAATAAGTAGTTTAATCAAGAAAATGAAAATTTTAAGTGGTACTTCTTTGGTTTAAGTTTAAATTTTTTAAATTCTACAGGAAAATATACACAACTAGTCCAGTAACTGAAGACCTGAAAGTACCCAAAGCTGTATATAGATCTGTACAAATTTTATTTGTGACGCAATTCGTAGGTCTTTGCGAATGCTTTCGAGCGAGAAAAAGTTTATCACGATTTCGACGTGGGAACCCGCTGAAAATGGTCCCCTAAAGTCGCAAAAATGAGTTTTCCGCGAATATCTGAAATTAGAGAATTTTTGTTAAAACAAAAAATGAGGACCCCGAAATCTACAAAAATGGTCCCTACCATTTTTTTCGCAACACCAATATTTTTCGCAAAAACGGCCGTCGAAAAATCCATAACATTCCACACTGGGTAGATGTGGTTAGTTGTGAGTCCGCGAGTCACTGGTGTGATGGGTTTCCCTGATTTTTGAAAAATTATTGGACTTTATTAAAAAGAAAAAAAGGACTTTTAGAAACAAGACAATCCAAGCTTTCAAATGATGTGCATTGAAAAGCATTTCAATAGAGGATGAGTTTTTGATTCGCGTTTATTCTACAGATTTTCTGGAACTCCGGAAACGACTAAAAAATGCAGATGGGCAAAAAATTTTATAGAACGCAAAAGATGGTAGGTTTTCTGGGATCATTGAACACTTGCTAAGGTCTCATTATAAAAAAAAATATTAATAACAAACCATTTTTTCAAAAAATATCAATAAACTAATGAGATACTCTCAAAATATTTAGAAAAAAAAATTGACCCAAACTCATATGCAGTAATAGGTATGGGTTTTTTTATTCCGATGAACTTTGAATGATTAAAAAGTGTACATTATTACCCGAGTAACGGAACAATTCGTCTGCCCGCTTATAAGTAAATCCATGAAGATAGCGGCATTCTAGCGGTAGAGTGGCAGCTGAAAAGAGGGGACTTTTGGGTCCCATTTTTTCTAAAACTATCGATTTTTCGAAAAAAAGTATAGGGATCGTTTTTGTAGGCTACAAGGGGGTCTTTAATTTTGTTTTAGCAAAAATTCTCCAATTTACATATTTTGGCAGGTATTAGCGGGAAACCCATTTTTCGGGCTTTGAGGGGTCATTTTCGGCCCTTTCCACCTGTTAATGTTGTTAAACTTTTTTTCGCTTGAAAGCATTCCCGAAGACCTAAGAATCGCGCCACAGGGGAAAACTGTACAGATTTATTTACAGATTTGTCCCTTTATTTATTGGAGTTAACGTAGGCTATTTCGCATTTTTTTAAACTTGGAAACCTAGAAATATGACCTGTTTAGTATTCTTTAGATGACTCTGTATACAATTGGTTACTAGTTTCGCAATTGAGTCTCAAAAAATATACCACTCAAAAGAAAAATCCGAATTGTTTAAAGACATTGTTTAATACCACCAAAATGTACAAAATTTTGGTAACTTAAAAATGTTATTTTTAAAATACTTTATACTTATTTTTTTTTTGTTGATTACATTTAATTTTCTAACTTAGGTTGATAGTATCATAATTTTGGAAATACGACTATTTAGATTTTAAGTTTATGATCATCCCAACATTTTTAAACGAATCTAGAATTTTTGAAATCTATTATTTGAACACTCACTGTATAGTGAGGATAATCCCACTAATCTATCATTATAAAACCTTCTTACATCATATATCTATTACTCATAACTATTTACAAGATATTGTTTTTTTTGTGCAGTAAGTAAAATACTTGATTATTTTGCGGAAGTGCCTTCATAGCATATGTTTAAAATTTAAAATTAAATTAAACAAAAAGAGTATCAAAATTTTAAAACAACAAAGCGTAATTAATTTGTTGGAATAAAAAAAACCTTTACTGAATTTGGGGTACTTCTAGTACTAAAATTAAACGTTTATATTTTTCTTAATGAATATTTTACCAAACACATTTTGGTTGTATATTGACAAGAAATACAACAAGATTTACAAAAATAAGATTTGACCTCCAAATTTTACGTTATAGGTTCTTTGTCCTTTAAAAAAGCAGGAAGCATACCACTTAATAAATTTAAATTCAACCAATTTTTTACCTGAACGATGCAGGTAAGTTGTGTAGAAGTTATTAGACCAAAACTATAAACTGTTAGGTCAATGTTATAAATTATATAAGTTTGTGTATTTTAAGTTACGCTGCGCTTAAACCAAACTTTATAAAAATATAAATTTCTTGTAGAGTGATAATTATCGCTTTGAATAGTAAGAATATGAATATTCATTATAGTTCAGGAAACGAAGCTAAAAAAGTGCAAGCATTTTTTTTTTAAATGCATGAATTTGCATAAAAATTTGGGATAAGGCTTAGCTTACCCGCCTCCTTAAAATCTATATGATGCCGATGGGCGCTCTTTATTTTTAGGGGAAAAATTACCTTTTATTGCTTAAACCTATAAAAAACTATACATCAAAGCTTAAGTTAAGTAAAATTTGATTCAAATAACTTGAAAAAGTAGTATTTTGTTTCTTTGAAATATTTTAATTAAAAAGTCAACCCCTTTGATTTAATTAAAAAATATATATATATATATATATATATATATATATATATATATATATATATATATATATATATATATATATATTTTATATATATTATATATATATTTTATATATATATATATATATATATATATATATATTATTTTATATATATATATATATATATATATATATATATATTTTAATATATATATATATATATATATATATATATATATATATATATATTTTTTTTTTTCAATTTACCTTAAAAATTAATATATTATACAGTGTTTGCAAAAAAAATTTGGTATTAAGCTTAACTTACCCTCTTTCCAAAATCTTTATTATGCTAAATAAAGGTCGCTTTTTATTTCTTAGCGGTAAAACTTATCCGTTATTGCAAAAACCTTCAAAACTTTTATATCAAAGATTAAGTCATATAAAATTAGGCTTAAATTTATTAAAAACTAAGTATTTAATTCTTTAAAATATTATTTAATATATTTTAACCTCTAAAAATCAACCCTTATTATGATTATTTAAAAAAAATGATTTACCCAAGAATTATTATATTGTCAGAGTTGTAATTAAAAAATGTGATTGCTCAAAAGTTAATTTAATTTTGTAATTTTTTTAAGCCTCAAAAATTCACCCCTTACAATATTACAATGCAAAAAAGTACAAAACCCCGGATTTAAGTTCGCCTCACCCTTAGTGTGTGCATTACGCCGATTAGCGCTTTTTTATTTAATGGGGGTTGAAACTACCCTTTATTACTAAAACCTTTAAAGCTTAAAGCTTAAATCAAGTAAATCTTGGATCAAATAAGTTGAATATTAAATGTTTAATCTTTGAAATATTAGTTGAAGTATTTCAACCCTTAAAAGCAACCCCTATTATGGATTAATAAAAAAAATATAAATAATAGGTAAAATTAAAAAAAAAAAATGACAATAAAAAATGTATTAAAATAAAAAGATATTCACAAAAATATGTATTTGTGCTTTTAGAATGCTTCAAAAAAATGGTTTTTTAAGCATAACTCCTTCAGTTTGTGTAATAAAAAGTTAAAAAAAAAACATTTTCTTGGTTTTTTTTAAGAGCTATAAGGTAACATATATTTAAATTCGTTAAAACCCTTACTTTTTTAAGGAGTGAGTTTAAAGGGCTAAAACAAGGTAGTGCTTGTCTATACACACGCGTTTTAAACGTTTATATTTTACTTAATTTTCGACATATAGTAAATAAAAAAAAGCGAAATGTTTGTAATTTAAAAAGCTACAATTTAATACCTTCGTAATTTTTTCTTATTTTTAAGTTATTTTGAAGAAAAGGTCATTTTTATTAAAATTGTGAAATTTGATTTTCACATGCAGCTTCATTTTTTTTTAAATTAAGCAATTTAAACCGGTTTAAACTTAAGAATATATTTATGATATATAGATAAAGAGAATTAATAAAAGGGCTATGTCTCCTTTTAATTAGGGTGGTAATTAGTGGGTTGTTTTCGAAGATTTTTGCACGGAAAAAATTTTGGTCTAACCATATTTTAATCCTAACTCATTCAATTTTTATAATACATACCTTTTAATAACAAGGTTTTTGCAAATGCTTTTAAAAAGTTATTATTAGTTTTTCTCGATTAATATGTAGATTTTGAAACCCTGAAATTTTGAGTTTGATGAATACCAGCTAACCTTTAACAAACTACAACTTGGTTTGTATTGGTCCCTGAGCAATTGCATGAACAAACATTTTATCTGTTTTAAAAAGCTACAATTTTGTTGTTAACAGGTTTTTTTTATAAAATGCATACTGCTGTTATTTGCAAAAAACCGTTTAAAAACGTTGATTTTATCGACGAAAAACTCCGACTTTTGATAGCAAATAACTATAAAAGTATGCATTTTACAAAAAATGTATGGAGCATTTTTTGCTTAGAAATCATCGATCCTGTCAGAATATAAAAAAATACCACCCCCGAGATGGTTTGACAACCACCCCCAAATAAAGTAAAGGCGCCCTTCGGCATGATATAGATTTTGATCCTTAGACTATTTCCTACCTACTGTCAAAATTTTAAGTTGATCACAAATATGATGTCAGTTTTTTGTGTAAATCTCAATTCTTAACTTTTGAGACCCTATTTTGCCCTTACCTCAAAACTTAGCAATACTTTTTGCCTAAAATCTCTATTTCTTAAAACCAGTTACACCAAAACTTATTGATTTTATAATAAAATACTTATTCTTTTACAGATAATACTTATTTTTATGAGTATTTTGACACATTTTATTCTTATACCTAGTAGGTAACTACCAATATACGGTAGGTACCTAGATAATTTTAGTGACTTGGTTTGAAAATAAAAATAAAATTTTCTGAAGGTGTTTTTCTTAAAAATTATGACTAAATAATCATAATAATGAATTTTTAAAATTTTTTTGGGACATGTGCACGAAATGTATACATTTAAGCATTATGTAGTGATAAGATATAAGTTGCGCACTTAACTTTTAATTGCAATTTTTTTTTAATGTCATTGACCCCCATGAACGTCTAAAAGATCAACACTTACTTAATCTGAGTAAAAAAATGCATGACGACAATTATTTTAAAAAGCTTAAGTATTACAGTCAATATCATGGGCCATTTTGGTGATGTATATGTTGGGATCTTAAAAACTATAAAAGAAAGAAAAACGCGGAATGAGACGTTTTGGCGTGACTATTTTGGTGTTGCCGTTTGGAGGTTGAGCCAAGTTGCCGTCGGCCGTTTCGACACCGGCCATTCGGCGTTACCTAAATGAAAACTACTGTTTTGAAACTAATATTTTATTTCAGCTACCTGAATACAATAATTACATACGTATTTATATTCAACCTACAACACTTATTCACCTGTTTGCGACCGCCTCTGTGTGGTTAGTTGACCGGTCTTTTTGATCCAGAGTCCTCTGATTAGTTTTGGTTAGTTCTGGTTGGTTCTGGTTAGTTCTAAGAAAATTATGTAGGGAATTATTTTATTAAAGTGCCCATTAACTTTTGTAATAAAATATAGGTTATATTGCGAACAAAACAATTTTTAAACGGAATATTTGGGGTTACCCCAATGCCAAAATGGCGGCCGGCGACTTGGCTCGACGTCCAAACGGCGATGCCAAAGTGGCCACGCCGATACGACGACGCCAAGATGTCCTAGACCCAGAAAAACGGTTAAATGGTCAAAGCATTAAAGAATTTTACTAAGATGGCATATTTAATAAAGCTTTGTAACTTCCTTGCTTGTAATTGTTTTCGAAATATGTTGAAAATTTAGAGCAATTGGTCGCGCAGAAAACAATTATTACATCAGATTACGTACTATTTTGGTCAAAAACAGCCGTTCTTATTACAGTCTCCATAAGATATTGCCATTGACTCCCGGGCATCAACGCAACCGACCGCAGTGGTGCAAAGACATACTTCTATGGGATCAGTATAGATTAGATGATCTTAAGTGGTAAATGTTTTTGTTTCAAAGTGCCTGACGGACATATGTGTGAATTGAAAACAAAAATGACAACCGATTTTGATGGTTACAAGTAAGTGCCAGTCGAGAGTAAAGTTGTCGTCGGGATGGCAATTTATAACCCACAAGGCTAAAATTTTAAAGGCATATTTTTTTAATAGTTGGAAAAGTATATTTAAACTGCCAGACTCCTTTGATGGTTGCAAGGGTCTTCCAGACCAGTATATAATAGTCAGGGCGGGAGGATATATTTGTTGTGTATTGTGAAGATATGAAAAAATATTACTTAAATGAAAAACACCAACAACGTCAAAAGTCTTAGACCTTCCGTAAATAATCGAGTTAATGACTTTTTATTGCGTTGTTTGAAGTATTCAAGAGCATAAATTGTGGTTAAAAAATTGTTGATTAGTTAAGAATGTTTTTCCTAAATTCTTTAGTTTTATTCAGTTTGTTTGTTTAGTAACGTACGCAAATCTTACTTAGAATACACAAAAGGTATATCGGCTCTTTCTCACATGAAAGCTTATACGAGTCTGTTGTGCTCGTACTCTTGTCAAGCGCCCTGATTATTATATACTGGTCTGGAAGATCCTTGCAACCATCAGAATAGTCTGGCAGTTTAAATATACTTTTTCAACTATTAAAAGAATATGTCCTTAAAATTTTAGCCTTGTGGAAGGGTTATAAATTGCCATCCCGACGACAACTTTACTATCTACTGACACTTGAAACCATCAAAATCGGTTGTCATTTTTGTTTCAATTCACACTATGTAAATTACATCATATCAAAATTTTAGCTTTGTGGAAGCAGGTTATTTTTTTTTTGATATTTTTAAAATTTTAGCGGATGATGAAGTAACCAGAGGATACCTGCCAGAACGGTACTTTTATAATTGACCGATGTCGGATGGTTCACTAGCTCTCCTACTAATAGGTGAAATGATATGAGGTGCCATCGGATATAGTAGCAGAGCACCTCTAGTCTGTATTAGAGGTACTTAACTAATGGCCCTATGGAACATTTAGGAAGTAGTGGAACCATTTTCGAGTAAAACAAAACCAGACCACATATGGCCAGAGTAGCTGTAGACATAATGGATCAACACCACATTAACAGAACATCCTAGATCGCAAATTGATAAACTCAAAGCACTCTCCTTAGACTTTGGCTGCACTTAGACATGCGTTACAGTTATGGTAAAATTAGATACTCCAAGTTAATATAGAACACCTCATCAAATCCGTGCCCAAGTGTGTTAACGAGTGTATAAAAGTTAATATGTCAATAAAACAATCTATATCCACAAAAATCTTAATTTACTTCTTGTAAGGTTACATACCTATTTATTTTATTTATCCATTCTATTTTATACATATTTAATTATAGGGGCATTCATATCTAAAAAGAAAAACGTGAATATAAAAACAAAAGAATAAGTTTAACAAAATAATTCTACACTTATTTAGGTGTTGTTAACATATGTTTAATTGTTAAGAACCCGGAAAGTATAAAAATTCACATTATACAATTATAATTACCCACATAATTATGTATACAAAATAATAGGTCTTATACAGGGCGTTGTATTCTTTATTCTAATAATAATTTAAATATCCGGTCCTTTAATGCAAATAGTATAAATTATTGTCTTTTTGCTCAATTTTCTTTTTAAAATATATTTTTATATTAAATTTCAAATGTATATAAATAAAAATGCATCGCCGAAATTTATGTATGCGCATAACTTCAGAACGACTGAACCAAATTAGATAATTCTTTTTTGTTGTGTTTGCTATTGTCAGTACAAGGTTCTTATTAAAGAAAAAAAATAGGAAATTTGGGCAGAAAATAAAAAAAAATAAGAAAATTTAATAAACATGCAAGTCGGGTGCTATTTGCTAAATGATAGTTTTCTATATACAGACAGGTCCACTGTAGTAGAAACATAGGAAAGACTTAGGCGAATTGACTTACATTCGCCTGACTCGAGCTAGCAAAATAAAACTCGCAAAAACAATGCGATAAAAAATGTGGAATGTTTTTGAAGATTTAATTTTGAATTTAAATATTATTCGCTTTCTTGCAGAAAAAAAAGGTTTATGGTCATGATAGGGCTAATAATTTAGAAGAACTTCGAATAAAAATCGAAGAAGCTTCTCAAACTATCAGCCCTAATATGCTAACAAACGTTAGACGGGGTTTTTACGATCGTTTGGGATATTGCCTTGCGCAAGAAGGAGGTTTGTTTCAATATTTAATATAATTTCATTTTAGAGTATTTTTTACGTTTATAATTATTTATTTTTTCATTGCGTACTATTTTAATTTTAAAAATGAGTTTTGGGTTTAGAGAACTTACTTTTTATTTTGCTTTGGCAATTGATAAACTGATAAATAAAGCTGTTGGTATTTAATTCCCTATTTATAAATAACGGCATTAAGTATCAACTGTTTTCTCAACAGATTAGACCGCATAAATTTATTTTTCGTAATTTTCAAGCGCGCCTTAAACCATACAACACACCCGTCCAAAAGCATATTTATTACAAACTGAAATCTCGTTCGATTAATCATGCATGCGGATATTTATCGATTGAAGCGGACAGTAGTAAATTCATCAGTTCCCGGCCTATGTTTCCACTACACTGGACCTGTTTGTATATTCCGAAGATACATTTTTAAACAGAGAGATATTACGTATGCGAATAATCTTGCGCATTCGTCATTTGCAAAAATAAATCCCGGTTTTCCTTGGTCACGGTATCACGCGTAAACGGCTAGACGAATTTTGCTAATTACTGTTTGTGTTGTGTTTGTTATGGTTAGAAAAAGGTTCTTATTAAAGAAAAAATTAAGAAAGTTGTGCGGAAAATTAGATAAAGATATATAGATAGATTGATAGTGTAATTTATCCGGTTTTTTTATCCGTTATAAGAAGTGCTCACGAAAAAAAGTATTCTAGTGGTACAATTTTTTTAGTTAAACAACTGCTTCACATATTTTATCAGTACAAATTGGCAACCTTGCCTACTTTTCATAGTTTTATAGTCAGGAATATTATGTTATTTTAAACGAAGGAAGATATAGGAGAAAAAGAAAACTATATTTACGAATATTGGTCATGACGATGTGGTTTATTTTACCTTGGGCACTATCGTCAGGGTTTTTTTACTTTCTGACGTGAGAACAAAATCTTTCTCTATTTTGATCCACTTCCTGTAGATTTATTTCTTTCTTAAGCCAAAAACTTTCTTTTAGTTATAAACACAATCAACGTGTAAAGTGAGATATAATAAAAGTAAATTAAATTTTAAAGGGTAATTTCTATTATTTTCTTAAAATAAAAATAACTCATCATATCTTTCTGATTGTCTACACGTGTAATAATACTTATAGGTTTCAATGGTGTTATCTAAAGTACAAATTAATAAATTAAGACCAAACGCAATAATGAATTGCAACAATTTATACTTTATATTTGTTTTGTAGTTAAAACATAATAGAATGTATTTTTTTAAAGCAGTGCCGGCTTTTCAATTTTTTTATCTCAAAAGTAAGACATGGAACCCATACCAAATATATACCAGATATTATTGGCCTTAAGGGAAACACTTTGGTAAAGAAAATTTTATTTTAAAATTTTCAAAAAAAGTTAGTTTTTTTGGTAGCCCCCCTCAGGAAAAAGACTTTTTAAAGCAAATCCTTCATTTTTATTTTTTTTTCGTCAATTTGATCAAATTTGAATGTCAAATTTTGCAAAAATTCTTTTTAAAATTAAAGGCATCTGAAATATTTGCATAAAAAAAATTGTTAAGAGAAAAAGTTTCAACTGGCTATGGTTTTTCGAAAAACATAGATAATTATGCAAAATTTGATTAGATTTATAAAAATAGAGGATTTGCTTTTAAAAGTAAAAGGTTTTTTCCTGGGGTAGATACCAAATAAATGGCCTTTTTTTGAAAATTCCAAAACAAAAAATTTCTTTGTGTGGGTCCCATGTCTAGGGTTGCCAGATGGTATCCAAAAGAAGGACATCTCCTCCTTTTCTATATTTTGTTCACCAGTCCTCTCTTACCTATCGTATGTCCTCCTTTTGATATACGTCTTTAAAGAAAGCGGATGACGTTGCTAAAGGGGAACGAGAACCTAAAATATGACGATTTAGTTTCATGCATTGAGTTCTTGAGAGCCAAAGATGTAGAAATTGACGATGTTAAACCACGTGATCAGTTTTGCAACCTGATTTTAATTCTTAAATTGAAATCAAGTTGAATGAACAGTGGAAAATCTGCTAATGCTAAAAACACTCAATGTTTCTCAGAACTTTTTAAAATCTGCGAATTGGATTTTTGTATAAGCGGACATAACGAGATTGTGAAAAAAGTGTTTTTACTGATTAATACTTAGTGAAGAAAAGGAAGAAATATACTAAGTGTGGAGTAGTAAAATATTTGATTCTTGTTTAATAGAACTTCAAAAACATGTCATTTGAAGATTTTTATAATAATTATTTGTCAAAAAAATTAAGATCTTGCCAAATTTGGCAGCTCAGCTAAATATGGTTAGAATTAAGTCAATTAAGTAAAAAAAAAGTATGGCTTTATTGTGAGTGTCCCCCCTTATTAAAGAAAGTCCTTCCTTTTAGACCCATCAGCCCTCCTTTATCAAATTATCATCTGGCAACCCTACCCATGTCTTACTTTAACGTTAATGGATGCAAGCGGCATTACTTTTTTTAAGAAAGTAGAAACGCTGGTTAATAATATGTCAAAGATCACTTGACATAAACTTTTTAAATTTTTTCATAAGTAATTAGAATACCTATGTGAATTTACAAACCAAATTCATACCTCTATGTGGAACCAGACCGAAGTGTTGATAGGGGGAAATATAGGCTAAAAGATTTCGTATAAAATACACACATTCGTGCTGTAAGCCGGAACTTGGTCTGGCCTAGACACCTAATTTTTTACCGCACAATAAATTAAGCGATCTGAAGAGAACTGACGCCCATCTATGTTCTGACTATTTGGAAAAGGTAGGTCGTTGAGTAAACTTAACTAAACATATAATACCCAAAATTTTAGAGTTGTTATAAGATCCATAACAAGCAGCTATGGAATATCGCATGCAACTTAAAGATACAAAGAAGCACACTGTATAATTCATTTTAAAATTAAAATTTAAAATTGTAACTAAAATATAGAAATTAAATTTATTGCTTCCTTATTTGAAAAAAACAAGGACAAAATTCGACAATCTCTTTATCAATGTTATGAGTTCATTTTTAAATTATCAACTTCAAATAAATGTGTTATTATGCGTTATCGGTGAATTACGTAATTTTGCAATGAACTTTATTTATCAGTATTATACTTAAGTGGTTGGAAAACCGGTAGTGTTATCAGGTTACTTTCATTTTCTTTATTTTAAGTTATAATACACGTTTTAAAAATACGATAAACAAGTTCAATAGACGAAAGCCTTAATGTAAATAAGGTAGTGCTGCATTTTTCGTCGAAATAAAAGTTACAATTTTTTTTTACTACTATTTTTAGTCATAGTAATGAATTACCTATTTGATAACGTAAACCAATACAATTTGGCATACATAATTATATTCCAGTGTTAAAATAATTAACAAATAAAAATCAAAGGCTTCTAAAAAATATATGCGATAGCTCAATGCAAATCTGAGAATGGCGTTTTGGGGATTTTTTCTACCAATAAAATTGCAATGGTTATTAACAAAAAACGAAAAAAAGCCATTTCGATTTATGATAATAACTCAAAAGCCATAAGAGATAGTGGAAATGCAAAAAAGATCCTTGAAGAATAGAAAAGTCCCGGCCACGGAACTCTATCCCCCTTATTTATAATTTTAATTTAACGCTGAAAATGGGCCTCCGCGGGACATTTTTGGTTGCGCGCTCAGAGTCAAAACCGAGTACGTCACACTAAATAATTACTTTTAGGGTATTAAATATTAATTAAATATTTTTTAAAAAATTATGGTATATTAAAAACACTTAAAAGAATTTATTCCCGTTAAAAATTTAACTTTAAGTTCATTTTTTAACAAGTTAGCCAATTGTTTCAAACTTTCGTCTGCATTGTACATTAAAAAAAGTGTTTAAATAATTGTCGTAAAAATGTTTTGCTTCGTGGAGCCCTTATTATTTACATACTTAACAAAATCACACCATAAAAGTTTAATAAATTTTAATCCTTTGTTTATAATACTTTTATTACTTTGACAATATTTCTTTAATTTTTCATTTTTCGTCAAAGTTTTAAAATTATTATAACTTGTTAAAAAATTAGGTTTAGGTTAAATTTTTAACGGAAATATTATTTTTTTAATTTCTTAATCAATATTTAATACTTAAAAAAGAATTATTTAGTGTGACGTAGTCGATTTTGACTTCGAGCGCGCAACCAAAATGTCAAACGGAGGCCCATTTTTAGCGTTAAATTAAAATTAAATAATGGAGCTAGAGTTTCGGGAGTTGGGACTTTTTTTGAAAGTTTCCTGCTTTTTAAAGATCTCTTGTGGTTTTTGAGTTATCATGAAAAATGGCTTTTCTGTTTCGTTTTTTGTAAATTACAAGTACAATTTTCATTGGCAGAAAAAATCCTCAAAACACCATTCTCAGATTTGCATTTCGCGTCGACTGAGCTATTGCTTATATTTTTCGAAGCCTTCTAACTATTTTTCGCAGGAAACACACTTCTTGACTAGGCACGTATTAAAAGATACATACCCGGTTTTCTATTTATAGGCTATTATGATATAGGAAAAAAAATAGATGTGGAGTGGAATTAGTCACATAGTACACTTGCTAAAAGTTATGTTAAGCACAGCCACCTGACAGTAAAATGTCCATTATTTAAATATGAAAATAAGAATTAATTTTGATGTCCAAGTAAGAAACCGCCTGTAATAAGCAGTGTTACATGCGAATCTATGTTACCAAACGTATCACCAGGATACTTGGAGACTTCGTATTTAAAAGGAGCTTATAATAATAAAATATAAAAAAAGTATCATTGATTACAAATTTATTTTTATTTATTTTTTTGTAAAAGCTGGTTGTTGTATTATAATAGCTAAAAACAGGCTGGTCCATAAGGGCAAAAGAGCTGTAGCCTCCCGAGACAAAATGTAAATAACCAATAAATCAAAAATCATATTTTGTATTGATTCCATCAATAAAAAAAATAGAAATTCTAATTTTAACTTAATTAATTTTCTGTTGCCACTTGCGTGACTCCCAGTCAAATTCGCGTCA
The DNA here is from genome assembly GCA_019359885.1 of Listronotus oregonensis. NCBI lineage: Eukaryota > Metazoa > Arthropoda > Insecta > Coleoptera > Curculionidae > Listronotus > Listronotus oregonensis. The sequence continues at coordinate 60,805 of JAHBCN010002246.1, forward strand.
TATATTCCGATGTTTTACGTGGCGAGAATTATTTTCGCCCTAACCCTCCACCTAAAACTGCAGCCTCTGCGTCGTATTCCCCCACCGCTCTGGCGAGTCAATGATTTTATACCGGTTCGGGCAGTACAATTTGATTCGTTGAAAGAGTATCGTTTTATTTGTTACTGTCTCGCTTTCGCAAGTGTAAATAATAGAAGGAATGGCAAATTATGTAGACAGTAAGAATGTTTACAAGAAAAAAAATGAATATGCAGCTGTAACACATTAAACGCCTTATTTTGTTTTTCGAGTTTATTAGTTTATCAAGACGGGGCCGAAAAAATAGACTTTCGTAGCACACATATTTTTATTTCTATACATAAAAAATACTAAATAACCCCCCAATATACTAAGGAACGAGCCGCCACTAAATATAAGGTTCCAAAAAGAGATTTATTCTTGACCATAGGTTAACTTTTCTAAGTGACTCAAAAAAAACTTTTCCGGCGGTAAAATTAAAAAAAACACAATAGTTTCAAGTCCTATCTTGGCAAGTACTTAACGAAAATATTTAAATAAATATTTCGCCACAACGATATAGAACATATTTACAATAATAATATAAATTTGGTTATTTCTGAAAAAAAATACGGCTCAATTAACTGTGCAATGAACATCTACAAATCAAATATTTAGAAAACCACAAGGCAAACTCCATAATAATATGTATAAACAAGAGTATTTACGTGGACAAAATAAATTAATATTTTTAAATTTAAAGAAGATCAAAGTTAACAAACCACGTTTTATTTTGAATAACATACCAAAAACAAAAACATTTTTTAAATCCTGGAATTGGTCTTATCGCTTCTGTGAACAAGTAAACTGTTTTTTTTTTGGAACATCTCCATAGTTTAAATTTTGTATTGCTAAAGCGACCAAAATTTAATAAGCTGGTAAAAGAAGTTTGCTCTTTGGAAATGACTATATTTGGCATCCTTGTGTATATCCAGGCTTCGAAAAAAGCTTGGAGTCTGTCTTCAAAGGTTATGTTGTCAGTGTCAGCTATTGCCAGTGTCAAAAAACTTTAGCAAATAAAAATATTCATATTGGAAAAACAATTGTACTGACTGGTTTATATTGTTGTCAAATGGTTTAAAAAAAAATTAAGGCGACTGTTTTCTTATACGTCTTGGCTGCGGATAATATTAATCTTTAATTGATTTCAAAATATTATTAACAAATATAGTTTTGAGGGTTTTAAAACCCAGGTTAACGTTCAATTATTCGATGCACCTAAAACTCCGTGGTCATGTATGTGACCAAACTCTACTTTAACGTCGTTTTAGCTTCATTTTTTACTCCCGAACCCACCTAGGGTAGCTAAAATATTTTTTGTCGTTGACAACATCAAACTTTTTTATGTTAATTATTTCTTTGGGATCAGTTTTTGGTATTTTTTTTTAATGAAATGTCAGTGTGAATGCTGCTGTGAATTTTTAATTAGTAGTGTCCATGCATTTAGCCCATTATTAAGGTAACGCAACAAAAAAAAACTAAGCAACAGAAAATATCTACTGCACAAATAACAGATTAATTTGTTATGTTATAACAGATACCATTACTATTTTAAATAATAAAAATGGCAATACGTAGTTTACTGTTTTAAATTTGTCGATTTCCGCATGGTCAAACCGACATTTGATACGGTATTGAAGGCTAAAATTAAAAATCTTTGACACTGCATCTTAAAAACAATACAATTTTCCTTGGTTGACTTTTTTTCATAACGTTCTTTATAAAGTATAAATGAGGATCAAAAATGGTCTTTTCTTAAAATTTTCAAAACACGATATTTTTATTAAGAATTTTAATTTTTAAAAACAGTTTACCGAAAACACTTTTCTGTCTTCATTTTTTATGCAAAATAAAAATTAAATTTAAAGTATTCATTTTAATCTTGAGTTTATAACATTTCTAACAGCCTGCAAATTTTGCACATTGGATAAGTTATAAACGCAACGTCGGCGTCGGCTTCGATACTAAAATTTTCATTTGTGATTTACATGTAACCGACAACTACATTTAAAAAATTACTGGCAATAATGATATATAATAAACTAGCCTCTATCAAAAACAAATATGGACGGGCTAACGATTAGGATACTTTTTGACAGAAGCAGACTAAAACAACGTTCAAAAAGTAAAAAAAAAATATTTGTAACATTAATTCTAATAAATAAAAAAGATAAGTATCCATTTTTAAAGTCTTAAAACAAATTAAACCAAAATTATTGTTGTGTTCAATAGACGAAGTTTCGAGAAGCCTTGTATGAACGCTAACATAATCTAACTGCTATTTACTCGTGCAAATTTTGGAACAGGAACCATTAGAGCGCTAATTTTAAACTTCGCTGCTAATATAACGCAATAACATTATGCAATCATACGAGAGGTTAATGATATTTTCAATGCCAAACCTCCTACTCTGCAGCTTGCAAATTTAACTTACAAATTCGCATGGTTCGTTGAACAGCTCCTATAATTAAATGAGATTCATACAGTCACCTCTAGGAAATCAGAAGAGGCTATTTTTTATTCTACGACGCAATAAAATATTCATAAGTTGTTATACGCACATTTTGATGATTAGATATATTTTTTGTGTATACAATTAATTCATAATCAAAAACACAAAACATTAACAAGTTGTTATAGAAATTCAAAATACGTTGCATAATCTAAGCAAAAGTGTCACAAGTTTTATATTATTTAATACTTATTTTATTGTTTTGGAAATATAACTATTTATATCCAGTTAAGAATAAGAAAAATAATTAGAAACATAAATATAGCTTAGATCACGAAAATTGAAACCCATACTGGCAGTATACAATGACCGGTATAACTGGCGATCCATCCATATAGGGAACTTTTTTATATTTTATTTCTCAAAAAATATTATAACTGATAAAAATCCCCGTATTTCCTCAAACTTACAAAACATTAATGAAAGTTTAAATAAATCCTAACGTATATGAGGTAGATGCAAATTAACAAATATAGCATAAAAGAAAACTACCTTCATTTTTGAAAAAGGTATTATATATTATTTAGAAAACTAGTTTAAAATAGAAATTTGTGTGATTGGTTTAAAGCAGAATATGCTATTCACAAATTGAAAATAAAACTGAGTTTTTCCACTTACCTCGTATGGCGATTAAATCTAACAAAATTAACTGTTATAAAATATCTTTATTAACAATTGTTTTTGGAAAAAATCAAAATATTGTTATTCATAACGCATTTAAATTTACTTAAAATACTTAAAGAAACAAACGTAAAATTATGCTTCTTTTTAGATGAATTAGGCTAAAATTCAGGAGGTTTTGGATACATGTTTCACATCATTTTCTCTAAAAAATGTCTTTGCTTCTCATAAATTAAAAGTAAATATTTTTTATCACAATCTTTTAATATAAAATTAATCAATAAGTTTCGTTGGTAACTCGCCAGAAAATTCTAAAAAATGTGATCACTTTGATCCTGGTGGTAGAATTATGACAATGAGAAAAAAGTTTATAACGGTTTAAAAACTTATTTTGGGATTAATTTGAAAACAAAATGATAACATTAAAAAATATGGAAAATAATGACATGTTAATGTTTTATTTTAAACAAGTCTTCTAAGTTTTTTCCCAGTTTAAAAATAAAGGTGGTTTTCTCTCATGCTATAATTTGCGCTTACCTCGTACACGCTAAGATTTATTGCAACTTTAATTATTGTTTTATGAGTTTAAAGGTATGCAGAGATTTTTATCAAAAATATTTTTAAAGAATTAGAAATAAAATGTTTCCAAATAAATCACCAATTATAACGGTTACTGTATATTTATGTTTGTTTAAATTTTAGTTTTATTTATATTTTAGGTTTATCTAAGGGTTTTTTAGTAAATAAAAAAGGATATAGGTACGTTATTTTATAATATAGTGGCAAACCATATATAATTTTATTAGCATGTCAAAACATTTTTAAAAAAAACCAATAGCCCCTACGAAAAGAGGTAATCGGGAATGTAACATTTTCCTTACACATGTCTGAAATTGAGTGTTGATATCAATATTTTTAGATTCATGAAAAAAAAATACTATCAAAATTTTGTTGACACGTCTTAAAGACAGGAACAAACCAAATTCTTTTATTTTAGAATATTAACCCTTGAACTTAGGGAAATGTTACATTAAGTATTTTCGGTAGGTGTCTTAGAGGTAACATATAGGTAACTTTTAATTCAACGGCTTTTACATTAAATGTAATTATGTGTATATCATCGTTTGGTTAAGTTACAGTTAAAAAAAAATATTTAAATGAGAATTTTAAAATATCTTTTTGAGTAAAACAATATGCACCCTTTTAATAAAATAAGATGGACGTAAGAGTAATAACTTACAAGTTGTAAGAACATGTAACCCTTTTACAGATAGTTTATTTCCTCTAAAGATTTAATCATTATAGATCCTTCCATAACTGCTTCCACCAAGAAAAATCATGTTGCCACTCCCCTATATTTATTAAGGTTAGTCGGGAAAGGCCTCAAACTTTTCATTTTGTTCTTACTTTTATTTTTAGGTTGTCTTATTTGTGAAACCTGCTGCCTGTAAAGTCAGGTAATAATAATCTGCCTCTTACTTTACTTTGGACGCCTACGAAGCCATCTTCGTGGACTGTAAACAAATATATTAGTAACAACAACTATTAGAAAATCGATGAATATTTTCATCATCAAGAATCACATTAAAGAAAATGATAAAAACAAAAGATTTAAAACAATATTTACTAGAGCATATGTTATGTACTGCTACACACGGTGTTGGTATAGAGTATCCCTTAAATGAAGGTAGTTCAGTCACGACAGTCGTAGACAAAATTATCGCCTTTAGTCCATTGAAAACTACGGTAAAAGGTCGGGAAACGCTGGACTTGACGAGACCACCTGTCCCTTATGTATTTTGGGGCACTGATTACGAAAATGGGGTTAGAACTTGCAGCAATGGGCGAAACACCCCTAAAATTGCCAAAAACGCCCCTAAATAGGGGTGGGTTTAGGAAAAAATTGACGTTTCGCAAACTAAGTCATCTTATATGTTTTTTGGGTTGCTGATTTTGTCGTGTCGATACTGGAAAATTTGTGTTACAAATTAATTTTAATTTTTGAATAAAAAGTATCAAGATCTTTCTGATACTCGTATTTTTCTTTTAGTCTTTATTTAAAGTGATCTTCCGAAAACAAGAATTACCCGAAAACAAAATTAATATTCCTATGAATTAAAACTACTGTTTAGTTTAAATATGCCGCGTTGGAAGCACTAGGGGACTCCAGAGATCAATGGGATACGAGTAATTTTTGCGATTCACAGATAAATTCCGAAGTTGATTGGGACGAAACAACAACAGAATTTAACGACGATGAAGAAATGACTTCTACATGCAAAATACCAAGACTAGATTTGAATACAACTGAATAGTGATATTTTTTTAAAAGTATATATTAATATATTAATAAAAATATATTCTATTTTTGGATTTTGACTTTTATATTTCATTTTTCAACAAAACCCGCCTCTTGGGAGGGTTTTTCTCGCATGTGGGGTTAACTACAATTTTCCTTCAAAACTTTCGAAATCAGTGACCCAAAAAACATATTTGATGGCTTAGTTTGCGAAATGTCAATTTTTTTCCAAAACCCACCCTATTTAGTGGCGATTTTGCAATTTTAGGGGTGTAATCGTAGGAATCGTTTTCGAGCTATTTCGAAATGAATGCATGGCTTTTATAAATGACAGATATCGACAATGTTAATTACGCACAATTTGATTGATCTTGTTTCACAGACGATAAAAAAAATGTTTTTTTTTTCAATTGGATTAAAGGCACTTTTAGAATTCAATACATATTTTTAGAAATTAAACATATTTGCTATAAAAACTAAGGAATAAAGTTAATGTTTTTTTTGCGGTATTCAACTTTTTTCGTAAATGTATAAGGTAAAAATTAAAGGAAAATGTTTAATGTCTCTTGATTCTAACCTGATATTACCCACAATGATCGAAATCATCTATTAAAAACAGATTTTGAAGTTGATGAATTTACAGAAATACATGGTACAGAGCCCACAAGACAAAAAATTTAGTGACCTTTGGCTAACTTTAATAGAAAAAGATTAAATTATGTGCTATTTTTACTAATGTGGAAAGGCGTTAGTTTACCAAAATTAATATATTACACCTATTTAAGTGGATTAACTATAATTAAATGTTTACGTAAAAATATAAGTACCTAAGTTTTAAAAAATATTCCGTTGTAGTTCATTTAAATTCTGGGTATTTTAAGAAAAAAAATTACGAGTATAGCAAAATCATCATGGTAATCTTTATTGCGTTACAATGTTTATATTTTTTAAAAATATTTTTTAAACCATAACTGAAAACAAGTTTATCATTTGATCGCATATTTAATTAGGGATGTAAAATGTGAAAAACTTAATCAAAGTTGCTTAAAAAAATATATTCTGTCAGTAGTTTAAAAAGAGGCGTTTATTTGAGTAATACCCGTAGGTAATATTTTAAAACCTAGTTTATATCTTAATCATTAACAATTTATAAACTGAAAATCTGCATAAGAAAAATTAAACAAAGAAAATGTTACTATAGGAAATTATTAAATCGCGCCAAATTCAAATATAAAGTACAAAAGAGCATAAATAAGTTTATTAATGTTAAATACTTTAAACCAGTATTTCCCAATCTGTGGTACGCGTACCACTGGTGGCACGCAACGAAATTTTTGTGGTACATCGGACGTCATGCCAGACAAAAACCTATTTAACAACAAATTTTATTAAGAAAAATAACCCTTAGCTAAGACCTGAACTTCTTATAGATATCAAAAACCTCTGTGTTGTAATTTATTTAAACATACAACAAATACTTCTCCTTAAGAACTCTGTAATTATTTTTGAAACCAAGCTGACATCCAAATCTGCCTTAAAACTTTACTGCCAAAAAAGAAAGGTAATTTTTTGAATTTTACTATGACTTGAAACTGAGGCAAACCTTTTCAAAAATGGCTCACTCGTTCTTCTGGGTTTAAAAGCCTACAATTCATTTAAAATTAGCTAAAAGGGCAGTTAAATTTTTATTATTTTTCACAATGATCTACTTTTGTACGACAGTATTTTATTTGTTTTTGTATATTAATCAGTCTCGGAATAGACTCAGAAGTGTGAATAATAATCTTCGTTTGAGACCGAGCAATATTAAACATGATATTGCCATGTTGGTATCGAATCGGCAAGCTCAGCCGTCTCATTAAAAAAAATATTTCTTAGTATGTGGTTTAAGGCATTTTATGTTTAACAATGTTAAGTAAAATAAAAACTGCAAATAGTTTATAAATATACAAATTTTATAAATAAAGCAGCCTTTTAAATTTCACAACAACATGATATTCCCACCACTAAGTGATTCGTGAAAGATCTATGCCTTACCAAATGTACCAATTAATACCATACCAACAATGATCGATATACATTTTTGATACCAATTAATACATATTTTTTTCAAAATACCTGTAATTAAAATACTATTAGTTAATTCCGTCTGCAACATAATAAAGAATAAAAAATTCAAATAAATAAACTTTCATAGCTTAACAATGACAGGCAAAATAAAATAAGGGCGTAAGTTAATAAAAGGTAATAAAAAAATTAAAGAGTTTTAACCCATTAATAAATTTTCAGCTCATTCAGAAAACCCTTACCAAAATCGCAAGTAAAACTCTTCATTTTAAACAAAGGAAAAAGTAAGTACCTAAGTCAAAAATAGTTTTCTTTTTTAAGTGATGATCTTGAGGTTTTTTTTTTAAACACTATATAAAAACAAATATTGATTGTATTAAGCCTTAAATTTTTTTTCACAATGTTGCATTTAAATATTTCACATTTGAATTGAAAATTTTACCGCGAATCCAAAATTTATGCTAATTTTGTGCGTGATGTTAATCTGAAAATATCACAATAGTAAATATTTTATAAGGATTTTTCAAAATGTAAATATTGTTTTGAACCAAAAGCCTTTAAATAAAATTCTGTCTAGACATTTTAAAAAGGCGGTAATCGTAATCCAGTGTATATTTATTTTTTATTACTTCTTATTTATTCTTACTACTTAAGGGTCAATAAGAACAATTACGGATATATGTTGCCAGTAGCGGTTTCTTTGTAACATCAAAGGGTTGGAAGATCCTCCACAAAAACTATTAATGGTTAGTTAAAAATAGTAACAGAAAAATAGTAAGAGAAAGTAAAAAAATATTGTTAATTTGGAAAATCCTGTTTAAAAATTTTGATGGCTTTTGTCCGGAAATTTTAACTTACATGTCATTTTTTATTTGTTTTTAATAAAATAATAATAAAACTCTTATGAATTATTTAGTATTTTTATTTAAAATGACAAAAATTTGGTTTTTTATTATAAATTTGTTTATTTCTAGTCTATCTTTTCCAAGATCTCTCCTTATTGTTCTTCAAGAGAAAAACAAATAAGATAAGACATACACCAAATTAAACAGTTAGTAAATAATTTTTTTGTGTTTTTCATTTGTTGCCTCTCCCGAATATAATTGTAAAATAAAGATATACACTGGATTATAAACAAAGGAAAAACTACTTCTAAATATAAAATATCATTAATTTTGGGACATAGTAAACTTCTCTAGATATTGTCTTTAAAATTCTGGGTTCCTTTTTATAAAATATTTTATTACTTTTTTAAAAATTTAAAATGTTTTCTTACAAGTCCTAAAAACTGAGATAAATATTTTTAGTCATTTTCATTTTTAATTTAATTTTAGTCTCCCGTAGTTCTGGTTAGTTTTGGCTAATTTTGGTTTAGTACTAAATCTTTAGTTTAAACTCTGATGCTACGTTATAATTATAAAAATAATTTTTGACAACAGTAAAATAAATAATAAATAAAAACCATAAACCAAAATACAACTTTATTATTTTTATTATTATAAGGGCTTTTTAAAGATTTTTATTGGACAAATGAAAAAAATATATATATTTAATGTTTTAAATAAGTAACTTTTGTTTTTTTTTAATTTTAATAACCTTATATTTTATTTTAAAAATATACAATTTTTTTATTTTACAGGTAGGAAACGAATTAACTAGTGTTTCTATTTGTGCTGTTTCTATTAGCGAATTTGCAAGATACTCTCCATATTTTACATTGTATAATTAACGTTTTTTTATCGTTTTCTTTTACTTTTAATTCTGAATTTACAATATAACTTTTTCAATTTTTTTAAAATATTATTAAAAATATATTTTTTAAATATAAATTATTTTGTGTGTGATTTTAAAGTATAAAAACTCGTTTTACCTATTTTGCCCCGCACCTTAATTTACTATTTGCTTTCGCAAATTTGTTTACTTATAACCAATTAAAAATGAAATATTTTGGATTAGCACCACTGTGCTTTTATTCAGAAAAGTCTTAAAAATCATGGAATATTAATGATTTTAAAGGAAAAATTAAAATAGCGGAAAACCATATACAGTACTGTTACACTATATAGGTAAAACTGTATTTCTCTAAAACAAGTTTTTTGCCATCTAGTACACTAGTCAAAACCAAAAAAAAAATGATTAAATATTTTTTTGCCCACAATACTGAATTTAATAAATTGGTTTATATCTATTTAAAAACATGTTTTAAACTCAAATACATATATAAGAATTTGTTACAGCATCTAAAATGAACATTTTTAAAATTTGTGTTGTTTATTTTAAATTATTTATTTTTGCACGCAGAATTAGATTTTTATCTTGGCAAAGTAGTGTCAATGTCTCTTTTTTTAAATATTTACATATGATATAACAAATAATGAATAAACAAGCTAACATCGCAATGTTTATGTAATGGCAAATACGTGGAAATGTTTGACCTGCATAATCACAGGGTGATAACGATGCTTAAATAAAGAAAAAATATCCTTGGAGTAAATAAAAAAGTTTAAACTCCACATAGGTTCTGGAACAGATTCACTAGTAAATTACGGGAAAAAATCACATATTAAGCATTACCTTATTATTATTTTGGCTTTTTTAATTGCGCAAATTTGGATTTTTTACTTAAACAACGCAATCATTTTTACGTATTTTTTTGGTCAATAAAGCATCTCTAAAATTAAAAAAAAAGAAATCTAAGAAAAGTAAAACATAATTATTTAGATAAAAGCTAGGTCCATTTTTATGACTAGAAACCGTTTCTATCAAGAATTTTAGTTAGATGGAATGCATTCGAGTGGCCTATCGCATCACGATATATAACACAGTTTATATAGATTTTTTTGGTAATTAAAATTCAACAGCAAATCACCGTTACCATATTTAAAAAAAAGGTGCCTTAAACCTGAAAAAACAAGATCCGTACAAAAGTTAGGGTTTCTCTGTTTTTAATATAAAAAAAAACTGCCCAAATAACCATTTTTTGTTTGAGTACAGAAAATAATTTAATTTTGATTTAATCCGGTACTATTAACAGAACTTTTGTAAAACATCAAAAAACAAACATGGTTTGTGCTAATCCTTATTAGACATTTTTTGCAGATAAAGTCAGAAAAACCGCTAAGATTGCCAACTTTTGAAAAATTCATAACTTGAACCCTTTCAAAGTTGGAAAGCTGGTTTTCAGGAAAATGATTACCTATAACATGTTGTTTAAACGAGCTAAAGGAGAAAGCTGTCCGACGTGAGATTTTTTCAAAATCGCAGTATAATATTTTACAGTGATATTTTGGACGATTTAGCGTATTACCTTTAATTTTCCGATTCGAAGGTAGTGAACGGATTAATAAACTTCATATCTTGTTCTACAACTTGTATATCTTTGATTTTCATATAAATTTTGCTAAAATTATGAAAAACAGCTTCGAGCATTGTGCATCGCGCGCTATTTCACTCTTGGGGCAGAGTAGCAGACAGTATTGTTTTTCCTTTAAACAGATAATATTTTTTCAGTCTATTAAAAATGTATGCAAGTTAAATAATTTTATCTATAATTATCTACAAGATCCATAATAGTTCCAAATAGACCTTGTAACAGTCGATTTTTTTTTGTGCGCATACCCCAACTTCCGCAATCTTTTTCGGGCACTTTATTTGCAAATGTATGAGCAGTACATACGTTTATAAAAAAAAATAAGCAATAAAACAAGTAATAATAATTAATTTTTTATTAACATAATAGTTCAAACTATTGTGATACAAAATAAAATCATAATACAAATGTGTTAATTAAAATATATAATGTTAACTATTTGGAAAGGGGCTAAAAAACGTTGTTGTTATGGAGTGTGCCGCAGTAAAACGCGTAGTAATTCCTTTCAGGATAATTTATATTCTTTTATTAGTTTTTAAAACCCTTGTTTTGAATATTGCCGAAAACTCATTAAAATAAGTAATCTAAAAATTTGTCCATATGTGTTAAATGCGATTTGTGAGTGAAGCGGTGTGGACGAGTTAATGGTCGATTCAAAGAAATTGATAATGTTAATAAAGACACATATATTTGTTTATTTTATTTTAAAGGAGAATGTGGTCCAACAATTAAATATCCAGACCTAATCAGTTGTGTAAAAAAGAAACACTAGTGATATAGTAATATATTAAATGGATTATAAATATAAAAGCTTGCGCCATAACCTCAAATAATAAATATTATCGTAGGTAAAAGTCACTAGAACCTCGCCCAAAACATAGAAGTGGGAATTATTTTTTCCCTTTTTGTAATTACTTTTACTTATTACCATGACAAGTAGAATACAGTTCTACTTGACATCTAAATTATTATTATCCTAATTTCTCCACTAGTTTGGCTTTATTTTCGCCTTGGCACTTCAACCATCGTCGTAACTAAACACAATTGTGGGCTTTTACGGTAGGATGCACTAATAAAGCACCATCAAATAATTTTTATTCTATTGCACTGATATTAGAGATGATAATGCTTGTTGCCTAGCCATATTTATAAAAATGCCCGAAACTTTCATATTGCCGCCTTTTTAACATGGCGGACGCGCTTGCGATGAGCATACCCTTAAAATGCCTATAAGACAATGATCTATTTTAAAACTGAAAAATCTTACGTGGTGACATTTAAAATTTTGTTGTTTCTTTTTAGGTCCAACGAAACGTTCTTTTAGACAATATTTTTTTAAAGGAGTAAATAGGTATGTTGTTTTAAACTTTATAACTATAATTTCGTAAAATAAACAAATATTTTGTGTCAATTATTATTTAGTAAGTAATTTGTTTTATCTAAATTAAATTAGATTTATGTTAAATGAGACAATATTGTGTAAGACAAAAATTAATTTTTGTAAATTAGACCATTGCTTGATTTATATTGTAAAATTATTCGTTTTTTAGTTAGTTTGGCTCCAGACAAGTTCTTTTTTAATTTGGCTACGCCAAGCTTTTTTCCTGTCTGTTTTGAAAGATATCTTTATATTACTTTATAATCAGATTTGCCGGACCAACCATAAAATTTTTGCTTTTTTCAAAAATAGAGACGCTGGAAACGCAAACTTAATTATAATATTTATTTTAACGGCGGTCAAACTTTCGGAAAACTAAAATATAATTTTAATATTGCACTTGTTTCATATGTATTCTTAATTGTATTGTACCTACAGTTAGCCATCAGCTTTTTGAGAATGTAGATAGCAAACAAGACTATTTTAATAGACCTATAACTGCTTTCAGCCTCATATTTATGACTTGAACAGATAAAGTTTCTATTATTTGATTCACAAATACTGGATAAACAAATGTATAAGAGTTACAAATATTTTATTATTCTTGAATTTAATCGGATCGTATGTATTTCGGAAAACAAAAATACCTTCCTATGAATATGTTAAATAAAAGGTGCGCAATTTTAATGTGTAATAAATTACCAACAATTTAAGCGAAGGACACCTAAATATAATCTTGAACTTTAGGTTGTTGCTTTGGACAAAAACAGTCACCGCTTTGCGTTCTCTAAATAGTAAATAAAAACGACAAAGAAAGATATTATGCAGGAAATAAAAATATTTAACAAAGTTATTAATTTAGTTAATGTTTTTTTTCAACTATAATTTTTATTCCAATTATATTTTTACTTTAGAAATAATTAGGTTTTTAAAAAAATGTAACTGTGGAAGCAAATGGGAAATAAATTTTGTAGTATAAAAACAATTAGTAATAATATTTGAAATAAAATTAAAGAAAAACTACAACAGAATAAAAAAAATAATACTGGCAAACGAAATTATAGGAAATTCACTACTCTTGGACTAAACAAATATTAATAAAATTAGTTTATCGTTTTAAATTTTTGTTAGGATTTTGTTTCTTAAATCTGTAACACAATATGTTATATGCGATAACAGAGTTACCGGTATAGAAATTGGTTAAAGAAAGGTTTTACCTTGGTGGGCATACAGAGCTTTCCATGGGTTCCAAATTAAAAAAAAAGGTAGTTAAAAAAATAAAACCGACCGAACCAAATATGATACAATTATTGGCTAAGCAAAGCTTTTATAGTCTAAGATCTGGCTACCTAGGTTCTCGGGTCACTCGGTACAAGCTAAATTTTATTATATACAGGCTGCGTTGTTACCGACAAAGCAATGTGCAAATCGTCAGAAGTCTCCCTGGATGCAATAAGTAAGGGTAGGGGGTTAAACATGTAATTTTTTAATGAAATATTTTTGACTTGGGACAAAGCTAAAAATTTATACCAGTATAGAAGATGATATTAGAAAATAGGAAAAAAATTGTCAGAAGTCTAGGTGAAAGATAAAAGGTCGTCAAAAGTCGCCAAAGATGCAAAAAAAAATTGCAAAAATTTTGTCACTCGGTACATTTTTTACATACTTATTCTTTACTTCAATTTTAAATTACCTGCAAATCGTCAGAAGGCTAGATGGAAGAATAACAGAGATATTATCAAAAATATGAGTGTCGGTGCTCCACTCGCACTATCATTATATCTCGTATTTTATATTTTTATCCATCAAGATCACTTCTGACAATTTGTCAACCTAATTTATAGTGTTAGAAAATAATATTGCTCAACTGTCAGAACTAAATTAAGAAAACATTGCTAATCTATATATATATATATATATATATATATATATATTAATATATATATATATATATATATATATATATATATATATATATATATATATATATATATATATATATATATTATATATATATTATTATATATATATATATATATATATATATATATATATATAATTTGCTAATGTGGATATATTTATATGTAGGTAGGTATATATATTTATTTGTCTGTTCACATGATTCTGAAGTTATGGCTTGAGCTAAAATCATAAAATTTGGCACAGTGGTAGTCTTTAGCAGTGGCTAGAACCTAACGAATCCCGTTTTTTTAAATTTCGCCCCCGGGACAAAAATAGGAGCAAAAAAGTGTTGTTTTACCGTTAGCGTTACGGAAGGCGTCTTGCGGAGACAGAGGCTACTTAATATTGTCTCTCGCCTGGTGGAGACAGGCTTTTCATCTAGTTATTAATAAATTCATAATTCAAAAAATGAAAAAATATGATTAATTTTATTACATCGGTGATTTTAAATATTTATTGAATATTCATACTATTATGTGATATTTGATTATGATAATTAAATAAACCGTTAACATTTTTCATTTACATTTGGAAATTATCCACTTGCTGTGTCGCTTAGTGCGTTGTACATGACCAGGTATACGGTCCCTTTTGACCATTTGCTCTATTGCTCTGCTTGCTTTATTTCTCTCTGTCTATCATACATAGCCTTATGTATTATGGGGTATTATTTTCGTTGGAAGGGAAAGTGACGCATTTTGGAGAAATTTGAGCACGAGCGGTAGTTTACCTTGAGATATAGAAGCGTACAGATTGTTGGCGTGTTGGATTTTGGATGGATCGAAATATGAATTTAAATGGTTTGAAGGACCACAACTGCCACCAACAGTGAAAGATATTCTCACTGATAGTGAACAGTGTGAAGGTAATTTTGAATTTGTTTTTACGGCAATTTACAAACTCGACTAAATTATTGATTTGTTCTTTCAGCTGACGATGACGAAATCGCGTACATCAGTGATGATGACTTTTGAAGAAGAAAAATGGATGGTTATGAAAAAACTAATTTATTAATATTAAAAACAATTTATATTTACGCAATATAAAAGGTTACTAATAATAAATTTATTATATATATATATATATATATATATATATATATATATATATATATATATATATATATATATATATATATATATATATATATATATATATATTATTACGCGTAAAAAAAAATAAGGAAAAAAAAATTTCACGGATTTATGTATGAACATTAATCATATTTTTTATTAATATACTTTTTCATTTTTCGAATTATAATTTATTAATAATTAGCAATGTCTTCCTAATTTAGTTTTTTTTTTATCTTTGTGACAGCTCACGAAGGATTTTTCATATACATATATAATATATGCTAGACATATACATATACATACATGCTCCAAAGTACCAGAGTACCGTGAGTGCCGGGTTTTCCGATGTTTAAACCATTGCAACATGCAAATTTTGCATTTTAAAGCACCTTTTAGACAACGCGGTAGTGCCACCACGGACGTTATTTTAAATAACTACTACCTATATATGTCTCCCCGGTGAGGATTCGAACCCGGATCGCCGTGGCGGCGAGTCGAGACTCTGACCACTACGCTACCGGAGAGACTAACTAGTTCTGACAGTTGAGCAATAGTATTTTCTAACCCTATAAATTATGTTGACAAATTGTCAGAAGTGCACTTGATGGATAAAAATATAAAATACGAGATATAATGATAGTGCGAGTGGAGCTCCGACACTCATATTTTTGATAATATCTCTGTTATTCTTCCATCTAGCCTTCTGACGATTTGCAGGTAATTTAAAATTGAAGTAAAGAATAAGTATGTAAAATGTCAGAAGTGTACCGAGTGACAAAATGTTTGCAAATATTTTTTGCCTCTTTGGCGACTTCTGACGACCTTTTATCTTTCACCTAGACTTCTGACAATTTTTTTCCTATTTTCTAATATCATCTTCTATACTGGTACAAATTTTTAGCTTTGTACCTAGTCAAAAAATTTTCATGAAAAAATTACATGTTTAACCCCCTACCCTTACTTATTGCATCCGGGAACTTCTAACAGTTGCACATTGCTTTGTGGCCGGCCTTTTAATTTACCAGCCTCTTCCTTCAAGATCCTTGTAGTTCCTCTTTCGCCGCCAGGTGGACCACTTTAAAGTCGACAAAAAACCTCTCGCCTCTGCCATTCCCGTGCGCAACCCTGGATCCATTATTCTTTTGCGTGCGGGTGGAACCCTCGCTCCGGTCGGTTTCGTATATCACATGTCAGAATGGTAAACGGGCCAAAAGTCTGAAAACGGGTCTTCTCGGATGAAGATGATTCGGATTCTACTTCTATGACGAGAATCTGTGGTAACGAGTCGTTAAAAAACTATCGAAGGAGGTGGCGCGACTTAAAAAGGAGAGGAAACGGAAAAAAAATACGTAAGCCTTCGCCAGTGAGTTGTGGTTAGTTGTGGTTATGAACCATCAGATTCAATAATACCTCACTTTTTTTTAAAAGTATATAATATAAAGGGTTTTGGAATATAACGACAAGCTCGATTAATATTTTAAAAATTTTGGCGCATAAAAATTATTTTTATTTTATATGATGTCAACAGTCTTGACGGTATAATTATGTATATTGGATTTAATATTTTGTATTATTTTATGGCCAACGAGTTTTGGCATTTTTTGAATTATTCTCGAGACAACGAGTCTTGACGGTCTTTTAAAAAATGTCCGGGTTTGGCATATTTTATATTAATTTATGGCTAACAAGTTTTGGCATATTTTTGTACTAATTTATGACCAACGAGTTTTGGCAATTTTTATATTAATTTATGGCTAACGAGTTTTTGGATATTTTTGTACAATTTATGACCAACGACTTGACAGGTCTTATTAAAAAATGTCAACGGTTTTGGCATATTTTTATATTAATTTATGGCTAACAAGTTTTGGCAAAATTTTTACTAATTTATGCCAAGATCTTGACAGGTCCTATTAAAAAATGTCCGAGTTTTGGCATATTTTTGTACTAATTTATGACCAACGATTTGACAGGTCTTATTAAAAAATGTCAACATTTTTTTGCCATATTTTATATTAATTTATGGCTAACGAGTATTGGCATATTATTTTACTAATTTATGACCAACGGTCTTGACGGACTTATTAAAAACTGTCAACGAGTTTTGGATAATATTAATTTATGGCTAACGAGTTTTGGCATATTTTTGTACTAATTTATGACCAACGAGTCTTGACAGGTCTTATTAAAAAGTGTTAATGAGTTTTGGCATAGTCATCCGCACCTTTTTTATTTTTTATGAATACCGCTAACAAGTTTGAATTTTATTCGTCGGAGAAAGAAAAGTGTGTAACTCCACATTTGCTGCAATTTTTAGTTTTTGGGGTCATTATTACAAAAAAAAAGGGCTATTTTAGAAATTTGTGTTTTCGTAAACGCGGATTTTTAAAAATTAAAAAAAATAGAAAACTGTTAACCCACTCAGCTGTTATTTTGTAAATAAAAAATGTGTAAACCCCGCAGTTTACATGGTTGTGTGGTAACCTGACTTTTGTTCATTGAGTTTTAGCCGGTATTTTAGGGTAAATTTTGAAAATAAAAAAAAGGTAAACGACAAAAAAGAAAAGGAAAAGTTATTTTTTTAGTTTAAACACAAAGTAAAAAACAAATTTACAATAAAACCCGACGAAAGTTTATTTAAAAAAACACTGGAGTTACACATTTTTTCCTTTTAATTATTTTGTTTCTATGAACATGAAAATTGTGTATCTCCATATTGATACATTGCATTAATACAAAAAAATCTGATCAATTTTTAAAAATTTGTTTAGTTATAACCTTGTCAAGAGGAAAAAAAATCTTGCAATGGTTTTACAATCAATGAAACAAAAAACGGGGGATATGGTGTAATTTGTCGCCTATTGAGGAATGCATAATAGCTGAAAATGGTCTATTACAAAAATAGATCAAAATTATGAAACCCCGGAGATTTTCATGCAAGGTATTGTTTTATTGGTTATTCCATAATAGTGGCGAGTTAGTCTGTAGGCGCAGAAATTTTCTATCGAAGTTTGTACTAATGAAAAAAAAAAAAACAAGGTCCTAACTTTAAAATTACGTTTAATTAGTTGCTTATCAATTTTTAAGCTGATTAAGAAAAAATGTCTTTCTACGAATCTATTTTGTATTTTTATGTTTGAGTTACCAACTACCTAACAGTGTAGATTATACCCGTGTGGACAAAAAATGCATTTTATGCCCAGGCAGGCCTAAAGTACACTTTGACTGACACCCCACATCGAAATGAAATGACCTGTCATTGACAAAGAATTGTATAATTAAATTGATTTTTTCTAGTATGGCATAAAAGTTTCTATGCACCGAGGGTATTATTAGATCAATATTTATTTTAGTTTCAAGAGACGTTGCTGTGATGGACTTAGAAACAAAACTAGATGATTCAGATGAATACGGCCAAAATAAAAATGGCAGATATGAAACAGAAGTTCATAAGGAGGCGGAAAATGCTACAATAAAATATAGCAGTGGAAATTTGGAACAAAGACAAGTTTCACCACAAGTAGAAAATTTTCAACTGGGATCTGAAACAACGGCATTGGCGATTCCCTTGCAAGGTATAGACATTTTTCTTTTATTTTTCGAAAAAAAAAACATTGCCCACCTATTTACTTTTAAGATAAATAGTTAAGTTTTTTTAGTTTTTGATGTAATGGATCTGGAACCAGGTTTGAAATGCATCTAGGCGCCCGTGATATAAATGACAGTCATCTAACGGGAGATTACGAATTTGAAAGTGATAGCTCTGAATATGTGAAGAACATTCTTTAAGCCATAATGAGGACTCAAGTGATTTAGAGAATGATATAAGTGAACAACCCAGAAAATGAGGTGCGAATCTTGAAGAGGCAGAATTGAAAACAGCAAGGGGACCGCCAAGTAGAAAAAAAGAGACGAATTTATCTTAAACAAGATACGTCATATTTGCAAAATAAAAGAAATAGGGAACTAGGTAAGGCTTACCAGAGTAAGAAAAAGAAAACAACAAAGTGGAACTACAAATTAAAAAGACCTGAAAAGAAAATTAAAGATAGATGTTCGTGCAAACTGGGGAAAACAAACTCCTTCTAAAATGTTCCGAAGTCACAGAAAATTTTCGTCAAGAAATATTTGACAAGTTCTGGAAATTGTCTTGGCCTGAAAAGAAACAATATACCGTTGGACTGATCTCGTTAGAAAATGTTAAAAGGCGCAGGGGCACAACTGCAGAAGAAATCATTCCTTAAAGTACTATTTAAAATGCAGCAATTTTAAAACCTACAGAGTATGCAAAAAGATGTTCACGAGTACCTTGGGAATATCGGAAAATGTGATGTTGCTCTGGTTAAATAAGGGAAAAACAACATGACAGATAACGACACAGAAAGGTTAAAGACCTAGAAGAGAAAATAAAAAAAAACAAAATCAATTAACCAACAAAAAAAACTTCCTTACTCCCCTTTCCCAAAATGGAATCTCTTTTGCCGGGCTTCCCCGGCAAATTATTTTTTAGAACCCTTATGGAGGAAAAGAAACTTATCGTTTTTACAAAAATACTTGGTGTGTTAAAACCAAAATGCAGAAGTCGTTAGTATCACGTCATTTTCATCAATATTCAACGAGATGGACTTATCTCTTCAGAAAAAAAAGACCAATTGAGACGTATGCAGGGGGCTCAAAACTCTATATCAAATATCTCTGGGGAAGTATCCAAGGCATCTGGTCCTTAAAAAAACCAGGAACAAAAAAAAACAAAGATAAGCTTTCGAAAGTGATGAAAATCTTTACTATGGTTTTTAAAATCGGTATTACTTGCTCCAAATTAAAAGTATCCCTTATTATTATAAGACCAAACAAACAGTTCAAAATTTTTTACCTTATATGACTAAAGTCAAACTTTGGCTATTGCTTTTTATGGGCAAATTGGGGGTTCTGAGGCTCAAATGATTTTCGGGTATAACTTACTTATTTTTTGGCTTTGTTTTCAAAAATTGATAAAAACTGTATCAAAAATAATACTCGGGTGATGGCTGCACAGCCCGGGGCCGAAATAATGTGTTGCCCAAAACCACTCTTAAATATTGCAATCGGGAAATAATTTCCCCTCATAAAAAAATTTCCCCTACATAAAGGACATCGCAAATGGGCGGATTCTATGCATTCGGCCATAGAACGGCCGTTTACGAAATCGTAAATTTAACCTTCCAAGCCGACTACGTCAATATTGCAAAACGGCACCTTAAATCCGCGACCATATTTTTTTTAAATTTTTGTTCTTATGCTTTCTTTAAAAATTTTGATGGTATTAAATTCTATAATTCAATTACCTGGACGTAAACCTGGTGACTCACTCGTTACAGACTTGAAGCAGTTAAGATAAATCACGGTGGAAATATAAATAGATTTCAAACTACCCCCACACTGGGGGAATGGCAGTCACTTAATGCAAAGGAAATGCAAACAAAAATTCGTTAATAGTGAGGAATTACCTCGGTTATATGCAGAAAGAAGAAAAATTAAAAAAGAAAAATTTTATCATCTTCAACAGTTAAAATTGGGCCTAGACGAAGATTACCATTATTTTTATGACAACTTCCTTATGAATAAAAAGCAATCATCTTTTTTAACTTTATATGTATTGTTGATTAATAAATGTTTAATTTTTGTAAAACAGTGTTTTTTCTTATATTAAAATATATCTTTTTTTTAATTTTGAGATAATCTTTAAAAAATAAATTGCCCAATTTTGAACTCCGGACTAATTTTCCTTAAAATTGTCAGAAATTTGGTAAAGTCCAGTAGAAAAATTAAAATTCAAAAAGACCGGGCAAGGTTCTGGGAATATCAATTACCCTACATTAGAACTTATTTTAAGATATCACAATAATTTGCCTATCCAATATTTAAAAAAGTGTTTTTGTCTCCCTTAAAAACCAATTTGGGGTTACACATTTTTCGGTTTCCCACGATTGTCATCTGGGTAAAATATTTTAGTTGTTGTCACTTCTCCATTCTGTGCGGGATGACGTGGTGCTGAATCTGGGGGTGCGATGCTGAAGATCTTCTTGCCTTCTTGGTAAAAACATGCTGCAAATCAAAAGTACTACAAAAATGAACAACAAGCTTGTTCAAATTTTGGTCCAAAATTTAAAGGAATTGATCCTGAAGTACTGGTGGCATATCAAAAATTCCCCTCCAAAATTTAGCTCTTCTAAAAACCCCAAACTTTCTGGAGGTTTGGCGGGGCTAAAAGCGGGCCCAAAAAGCTCAAGGAAGAAAGAACCTTTCCCGGGCCATGAAAAGAATCCTATTTATCGCCCAACCAAAATGAAGGGGCGGAACAATAGACACTTTGAGGTAGTTCTTGAAATCACTAACCTCCCTGCTTTTATTATCTTTGGGTAAAAGGTTATTATTTATTTTTTTTCCATATCCGTGTTAAAAATATGTACCTAATGAATTAAAATGGTCTCTGACTGAAGAAAAATTTTAAATGCTAAATTAAACTCTCCTTTATTTGGGGATAAAAAATTCCTTCCCCGATCAGTTTATTTTAAATATTTTTTAGGCCCAAACCTAATGGATCATTCAGATTAATTTAAATTTAAAAAACTAAATAAGGTTTATTAAAACAGACCACTTTAAAATGGAAGACCATTTAAAAGGGACAAAATTAATTATCTAATAATTGTTTCTTGTCATTAATCTTAAAGTGCTTTCATTAGGGCCCGATACACAAAAAACATCGTAAATATATAATTGTTTTGCCCAAAATTTTGGGTTCTTGTTTACCTTTCGGCCTCAATACAGCGCCTTATCTATTTACAAAACTGATGAAGCCTATATTATGTCACTTGCGGCAACAGGATTTCTTATCGGTTTTGTATATTGATGATTTTTTTTAATGGGTCGTTCTTATAAAGAAAGTTTATCAATATTAATCAACCAAAAATTTTATTAGTATTATTAGATTTAGGATTTAAAGCAATTCAGAGAAGGCGTAACTGTTCCATGCAGGGAAAAAAAAATACTTGGGTTTTTATATAATACTATAAATATGTCTGTAAGTTTACCCTTAGAAAAACAACACAGTATTTTAAAAGACATTCAAAAAAACTTACAGTACTAAGTTCACTATTCAGGAGTTTGCAAAATTAATGGGCAAATTAGTTGCGACATGTCCAGCTATTAAATATGGCTTTATACAAAAAACTGTGAAAGAGCAATGTTTTTGCTTTAAACAAATCCAAGGAACTTATTATCATAAAATGATAATCTCTAACGAGTTTTAACAGATCCTTTTTGGTGGAAAAATCATCTTCTTAGAAAAAAATACTCTTCACAGTTTAACGTTTAAACTAGAAATATTCAGTTACAGTTATCGATCGGGCTGGGGCATTTACTGCAACGGCTGTAAGTCACGAGGGTTTTGGTCTAAAAAGACAAAGAATATCATATAAACTATTTAGAACTTTTGGCTGCATTTTTTGGACTTAAATGTTTCGCTAAGGACCTTGTGAACTGTGATACTTTGTTCGGATTGATAACACGACAGCCATATCGTACATAAACCGAATGGGAGGAATTCAGTTTCCACATCTCAATAGCCTTGCTAGACAACTAGACCAATGTGGCAGTGGTGTGAAAGACGTAATATATTATTTTTGCATCCCTACATAAAGGCTAAAGAAAATTCTATTGCCGATCAGAAGCCTCGTTCCATAGAGACTGAAACTGAGTTTACCCTTGCAAATTATGCATTCAAAAATATTTGTCGCGTATTACAAACTCCAGAGATAGACCTATTTGCTTCTAAATTAATTCAAAGTGTAGGAGATTTGCTTTGTGGTTTAAAGACCCAGAAGCCGAAATTGTTGATGCCTTTACATTGTCTTGGACTGATTTTAATTTTTACGCATTTCCACCTTTTTCACTCGTTGCTAAAGTACTACAAAAAATTTTAACAGAAAGGCTGAGGTATTTTGGTTGTTCCTTGTTGGCCAAGCCAACCGTGGTACCCTCTATTTAAATCATTGCTTGTTAAAGAGTCAGTACTTTCTTTCCCAATATCAATTTATTATCTATTAATAGGACGCCCCATGTTCTGCACCGGAGCTTTCCCTGGAGCAGGACGTTTATCCGGCAAACAATGATAGTCCATAAGGTACCTGAAGAGGCAATTGACATATCAATGTCATCTTTAACAGAGTTGTCAATCAAACAATATGGAAGCGGGTTAAAGTTATGGTGGGAATTTTGTACCGAACAGAAATTAAATTTCTATGAATTAAATATACAAAACATATTATATTTTTATCTTCTTTGTTCAACAAAGGGAATGTCTTACAGTTCATTAAATACAATACAATCTGCTCTAGCATTGCTTATTTCTCCACGAGTTGGCGAAAATCACCAGATCAAAAGGTTTTTTAAAGGCATTGCTAAGGTACGACCTGCTTTACCTAAATACCACCGAACATGGAACCCGTCTTTAGTTTTAGATTATTTAGAAACTTGTTACCCTAATGAAATAATTAGTCTAGAAATATTGTCACAAAAATTATCAATGTTAATGGCTCTGATAACAGCACATAGAGTACAAACATTTTCATTAATAGAGGTTCAAAATATTGAAATATTAAATGAAAAAATAGAAATAAAAGTTCCGGCTAGGATCAAAACCTCTGCCTCAAATAGATACCAGCCTTTATTAATATTACCTTTTTTCCACAACAAACCTAAACTATGCGTTGCAAGTACGCTATTTTGCTACTTAAACAAAGAAGCAACGGCCCAGCTTTTTAGTTGTTGGATCCGTCTGACATTAAAGACAAGTGGAATAGATACAAAAATTTTTACGGCACATAGTACCAGGCATGCGTCCTCGCCAGCAGCTGTTAACAGAGGTATCAACATTTATTCATTTATTACAATTTCGTTTTTTTTTTCACAGTTTGTATTATTTGTTAGTTATTAAGTATAGGGATTTATCAAACTAATAAAATATATCCCTTACATGTCTTATTTAATTTTCCTATAACTGTTGCAATATTAACTTTAAACATCTACATAGTGATCTTGAAGGAAGAGGCGGAAATATAATTATAAGATTAAACGAACTTACCTAAGTGAAGTTTGATCATAATTATATGACCGCCTCTTCAAATAGATCCTCCCCTGCCCGAACCCGCGTGATCTATGTAATTTATTGCAACAGTTACTGCTTTAAAATAATGAAGTATCCAGGGTTGCGCACGGGAATGGTACAAAGGCGATAGGTGTTTTTGTCTGACTTTAGAATGCTTGGCTCCACCTGGCGGCGAAAGAGTGAACTACATAGTGATCTATTTGGAAGAGGCGGTCATATAATTATGATCAAACTTCACTTAGGTAAGTTCGTTTAATCTTATAATAAAATTTAGCTTGTACCGAGTGACCCGAGAACCTACGTAGCCAGCTCTCCGACTATTAATATTGACAGATTCTATTATTCCTGGGCACACGTAGGAGGTATTTTTAGTGGCTTAAAATTAAAACAAACGTCATAAAAGTAATTAAACTAATTTATTTAAAATAATTTAACTCATTTTTTGAGGGTTAAATTTAAAATAAAAAAAAACATTGCCATCTTTAATAACATCTCATCTTAAAACATCAAAACATATTGTTTCCATTATTTTTTCTTTATCTCTGTTTGTAAATGGACTATCCCTTTCTGTACTATGTTTTGTGGTATTTGGTAGAAAAATGTAGATTTAATTAGGTTATGACCTTAAGATATAACAAAATGACACGGAGTATACTGAACTATTTTAAAAAATAAACAACCCGAGTGTTAAATATTAAAATAAACTAAATTAACATTTAGTCAAAAACTCATGATATTAATTTTATGTGACATTCTTTTTTACCCTAAAATTGTTTTTTCGAAATGTTTCCTTAGCAAAATAGGACATACAAATTAGAATTTATTATGTATTTGGAAGCTTTATGTCAAAATTTAATGAACTTACTGTGCTGTAAATATGTTCTATACTTTTGTTAACACGCATTTGATAAAAACCACATAATAAACTGGAATGCTTCTAGCATGTTAGCAGAGGAAACTTATTAAAAAGAAAACGGAAAATAAAGGAGGGTGCATTTATTTTATTAAATAAAGGTAAATGTGAAGCATCAATATCTGTTAATTTAAATAATACATGGTTACCTATGCTTGATGCTGAAGTAAATTCAGGTAAACTTATAATCAATTAATACACCATGAACCTTTTTTGTCTTTTTAAAGACTCTAACGGCCGAGTGATGATCGCGTTGTTAAATTTAGCAATGGACTTAGCAATTGTTAAAAGTTAACAACGGTTTAGAATGTTTAACAAAATGTTAGATTTTGACAGGTTGCCTACTAAAATCATTGAATAACAATGACAATGACGTTTGTTAAACATTCTAAACCGTTGTTAACTTTTAACTATTGCTAAGTCCATTGCTTAATTTAACAACACGATCATCACTCGGTCGTAAATATACCAGTCAAATAAACTATTGTCATATATGACAAAACGTCATAAAAAGTAAAAAGCTAAAAAGTTTTTTAAAGCAAAATTTCTTAAAATTTAGTTTAATTTTTTCTTTTAATTTCATCTTGACAGTGGCCGACTTGCCACCAAAACGTAGATTAGTATTTTTGATTTTTTTTTCCTTTTTTGTTGCAGGCGATCTGCAAATTCATAGGGGTCAATAGGACTAAGCAGGCTCAGCTCGCTATACCCCGGGACCTAGACGGAAAAGGTCCCACTTTTTAGAAAATTTTAAGGTGATTCCTATGTTATAGTAATTTCATAAAAATCTGTTTGTAATATGAACCTATTTTTGAAGTTCGTGCATATCTTCTACAAGCCTAGATTTATTTATCAGCACTGAAATAAGGTTAAAAGGTTCCTTTTAATTGGTCATTAACTAGCAGTTTTGCCTCGTATTTTAGGAAAAACGATCGTTTCTATTGACCTCATTTTCAATTCTTAGGGCAATGATGGATATTTTAAGTGTCAACCAATACTGTCTTTGTTTTGCAGAACACATCCGCAAAGCTATCATAAGTTCAGGCTTTTATTATACCTACTCGTATGTACTGACAACTCTGAAGTCCTTAAAAAATGCCAAGATAACATTCTTAAGTGAAAATCAAGTTTTTGATCCTATTTTTATTTATTTCCACTGTCAAGATTACAGTTATATCTGCAAAATTGGTAAGGTTACGTTTTCGATTTGTAAAAAATAATTGTCACTTTTAAAAATTATAGTCCGAGAGCCGGTAAACAATTTTAAGTAGGTTCTTGGGGTACTTTGAAATGTTGTGTAATTGTCCTTGAATGACCCCTAAACGTAAAAGTCAATGTCTGTCAATTAAATTTAAAAAATTCAAGGGTTGGGAGGAGGCTACTACCCTTTAGCCAAACCTTGACTTTTATGTTAAGGGGTCCTTCAAGGACGATAACACAAAATTTTAAAATGCCTTAAGAACCTACTCAAAATTGTTCGCCAGCTCTCCTACTATTATGTATTCTATCGATCCTAGAATTACAGCAGTTCCTTGTTGTACTTAGAAACATTTTTTCCTGGTTAATTTGAAATTTTGAAATAAAATTAGGCATCATTAGCGGTGTTTATAAATTCTAAAGACAATAATTTTAAAATTTTATTTTTTATGTGTTTTTTATAAATTAAATATTACATATATTTAGGGACTTCATTTATACCATATTAGTTTTGGGACAGGGAATGTATTATGAAATTTAAATAAATAAGTTAATTTGTGTGTTTTTCTTGAAAATATGCAATCCTTATTGATATGTTGTTTTACATAAGACAGGCTGTTGACGCATTATCTCAGTAGTTCTTTAAATCATAAACGAATATTTAAATTTATGGTTATTTTTTACTAAAACAAAAATTTTTGTTACTCTGAATTTACCAAAAGGGTAAAAAGAGTATTAAATATTCATTTGGAGATACTAAAGAAATTTAATACTTTCATTATCTATATTTTAATTATTGACACAACGTTTTGGGCAGTTTTTTTTCTCTCCGTTTTCAAGTGTGTTTTTACAATTTATTTACTATCACTACTACATCATTGTTTACCAGATTTACACAAATATTTATTTTCTTTAAGTGCAGAGGAAATAAAATGCATTTGCATTTTTGTCGATCTATTATTAAAATAATGACTATTATAAAACACAAATTAAGTTATAAAAAAATAATATTTTAAGATTTAGGGTAATTGTTAAGATGTGTGGTTCTCACTGTTTTGGGATGTAAAATCAATATGATTTTTTTTTTGAGTTATCAAATAATTTTATTCCTATAAAGTTCATTAAAAATAAAATAATTAAAAAAAAAATCATGTCAATTTTTCAATTAAGGAGAAATTTTTGGAAAAATATTTTAAAAATCCAGAAATTTTTATTTTGAAAATTATTTGTATTTACACGTAGTATAAATACTATGATCAACATTTCTAACTTGTCAAACACCACGCAACTTATCAAAGAAAGAAACTAATAGTGCTTAAAGGATTTTTTAACTTTTAAAATATTATTTATTTCACCTTTATATTTAATTAACTTTAACTCAGGCCCACAAAAAAAATAAGTGGTGTGTGCTGGGTATCGGACTAGAATTCTCTGGCGTATTTTTTTCCGCTGAACACGAATCTAAAGTTAAAATTGGGGGTCAAACAGCAAAAAATTGAGAAAAGGCGTAATTTCAGATATTAACCTTTTTTTTAATTTAAAACGTCAATATCTTAAAAACTATAAAGATACACGAAACTTTATATGACCTAAACTATATTTTTTTTCAAGACCTTTAATTTAAGATGTTTAACCTTTTTGTCTAAATGCAATATTTTTCGAGTTATAATCAAAAAACCGAATTTTCGGGATTTTTTTCAAGTATACATCTAATTTTTTTTTTATTTTTGTTTTTTTCTGCAAATTTTAAGTGATTTGTGTTTAAAATAAATTTAAAAAATGATATATCATAAAAGAAACACCAAAATTGCCATAATAAAAAATATTTCCTATTGGAACTAACTTTTTTTTGCCAAAATTATATTTTTGTTTATATCTCGTTCATTATTTATCTTATCAAAAATATGTATAAAACATTTTATAAAAACAATTTGAAAAGCTTTATTTTTTGTTTTATTTTTTTTATCTTTTGTAGTTTATTTAGTCGTAGTACAAACACTCCGTGGTAGCAGGTTTCTGCCGGTAAATGTAACGTGTCGGTTTTCGGTTTTTCTTGATTTTTTTCTGTTTGACCCCAGTTCTGACTTCAGTTTTTTTGCGAAAAAAAAAACCCCGAAAATTTTGAACCCGCACACACCATTTTTTTGGGGATTTAATTTTAAAAATTTTTAAAAATTTAATACCCCTTTTTCCTTTTCCAAGATTTTGTATTTTAAATAATATAAATTTTTTTTTGAAATGGTAAAGTTGGTTTTTTCGGCCCTTTTCCTTGTTGGATAACAATTATAAAAGGATAAAAATAAAATTAAAATTAATTACCTTTTGAACAAGTTTATTTTTGTTCAAAAGTTTTCTAAAAATTAAAAAAAATTTTAAAAAAAAAAACAAAAGTTAAAAATTCCTATTGAAAAAAACCTTTTTTTTAATTTTTGTTAAACTGGTTTTTTTATTTATAAATAAAACTTTAACTTTGAAAAATTATTGTTATTTTTGAAGTTTAAAAAAGGAAAACTCCCTTTTCCGGTCCTAAATTACACTGACGTAACAAACAGTTTTTACAAAAAATGTAAAATAAACCATTTTGGATAACAAAAACCTATACCAATTTAAAACCTTGTTTCCTTCAAAGGGGACAGAAATTTTTTAGTTAAAAAAAGGGGGGCCCTTTCCCCCGTTTACAAAAATCTTCCACAAATTTTCCACAATTAATTTGTTACTTTTCTGTCTTCCATTGAGGCAAATCCCCCAATTGGAAAATAAAAAAGTTAATAACAAAAAAAAAAATTTTTGATGCGGCTTTCGCAACCAAAAATTATGAAGAATGGGCACTGCCAAACCTTTCGCCAATTTTTAGCAAAAGGTTCCACTTTTGCTTTAAATTTAACAATTTTAGTTTTTTACAAAATTTTTTTTGTTTTTTGAAAAAAGCAACTTTTAGTTTTCTAAATCATTTGTAACTTTTTTTAAAACCCCCTTTAATCTGTTTTTCGCTCCATAATATTAAAACAAACAAGGAAAAAATATTTTTCCCATCATTTTTTTTTAAATTATATCATCGATTTTACAGTTCTATCACCTGAAAATCAAAATTTTTACATTTAATTTTTTTGTTAAATTTCAATTTATTTAATTTTGCAAAAAAAGTTGTTTTGGAAGCTTTCAGATGAAAATTGGTAGTAAGACCTTACAAATAAACTTTTAAACCTAGTTTAGGGAAGTAAATTTCCGGTTTGTCTAAAACACTTTAAAAAATTTTTTTAACACTGTAAGGAGTCTCTGAATTCCAAAATCTGCGGCAAAAAAGTGGCGGCTAAAAAATTCTTGCGGGGGTGCTCTAGGAATAAATTTATTTGGTTTTTGTAAAGCTTTTAATGAAGTGTTATAAAATAAATTAAAATCGGTTTTTTCCAAATTTTTTAATTTGGGGCCCCAAGGGACTTCCTCAAATAAATTTTAAAACTCCCCCTTTTTTAAAAGGGTTACCAAAATGGAAACATACACTGATTGGGTACTCAAATAAATCCAGTTTTAATTTTTAATAAACCTATTTATGAATTAGGCAACTTTACACAAAGTAAATTCTTATAACATAAAGAAAACTGGATTTATTTGGGGTGTTTTTTTTTATTAAAAAAGACAATAAAATATTGGAAATTTTAGTGCATTTGTTTACTAGAGTGCCAATCACCTATGCCCCCCTTTGATGGAAAAAGGGGTTTTAAAAAAAGAATTTTGGGATAGTCCCTGGAGGCACACCCCGTATGAAAAAAAAAACATCAAAATCGGCGTCATGTTCGATAGGAAAAACATCACAAAAGACGTTTCTAAAGAGCGTCTCAAGTTGCGGTAAGTGAAAAGTCAAAAGATAAAATGTCATTAAATTAATAGCCAAAAAATCAATGCAAGTAAGGCTCAGGTTAAAAAGGAACCCCTTTTTTCCCAAACTAATAAGGAAAAAAAAAGTACAAAAACAAAAAAATGGTCAAAAATTAAAAGAATTATTTAAAAGTTTTTGGGAATTTTGAAAGTTCTTAAATTCCTTGTTTGTCAAAATTCAGTGGCAGACACCAAAACAGCACTAAGTAAAGTACTTTTATATTAAAATGTGCTCTTATTTTTTTAATAACCACAATTTAAAAAAATTATAAAAAATTATACTGCCAGCTTACTTTACCATCGGCCGCAAGTGTCTTTCTATAACAAGCATTTTATTATACTATTGCAATCGCTTGCTAAAAGCATCCAGCAGGTTGACTTGGTATAGTAGGACTTGCCAAAAGAAATATAGTACGTAAACGCTGATGCAAGTTACTCTCAAAAGTTGGCTATCATGGGTAAACTAAGCATTATCACATAAGCGTGCAACAACAGAATTTTTCTGGTTTTGCGCACAAAAGAAATTAGGCAAACATCCTGTTTTTTACGATACTACCTCATTTTAAATGGATTTATTGAAATTTGTATTTATTAAATTTAAATTGAGTTATTTTAAAGGATGGGTTGTTTTTAGTTATTTATCTTTTTCTTTGGGAGCCGTCTAGATTTACTACCGGAGGCAGGGCAGCCTCTTGGGCTTTTTTCCCCAATCTTCCATTATCTTTTATACCAACCCCCCATTAGCTTGTTTTCTCTTTTCCGGGTTTGGTTATAACCCTGGGTTTTTGGGCCAAAATAATGCCTGTCTTTTGGTTTAACGATTCACATTCCACAAAATATTGGCTGTTTCTTCCCCTCTTCACACATTCGGCAATTTGGGTCCCCAAAGGCCTAATTTGGAGGGTCCTCTTAGGTTATCGTCCCCCGTGACAGCTCTACTGTTATGCGAGTTTTTTTCCCCTTTTTCATGTTCTTTCTTCGTTCTTTTGGAGGGGCCCCCTTTTAAAAAATTTTTTCCATGTCTTATTCTCGACTCCCCGTATTCCTTGTTTTTTTAACCTTTCCCCCGGTTTGCCCTCTCCTGTGGGTTTTTTCACTCCAGAGAGGTTCTGGTCCAAAGTGTGGTGGGTTGTCAGTTACTTATCTTTTTTGTCATATTATCAAGACCAATAAATGATAAGATTATATTTTTTAAAGTTAAAATGAGCCTTACTCTACTAATGATTTCCTCAAATTTCTTTAACATGACAAAAACTAAAATTCCATTTTTTATATTTTTATTTAAATTATCTTTAAATAAAATAATAATTTTGCATTAAAAAGATATACCTATAATGTCTTAGGCCTTGTCCAGAGGCTGTAAATTATTTAGAAATACCCCTCAATGTCTAAAGCAATGGCGGCTTGTGGGTGAGTATAAAAAGTCAAAACATAAAATAGTATAAAAGTTAAAAGTTTGTATACAATAAAACCCCTATTTAATAAAACAAAAATGATTTAATGGCAATTTATAAAAAAAATATATAAAAAATTGCTAATACACTAGTTTGTAAGGATACAAAGAAATAAAAAATATATATAAATAACTGACTTCTAGTTACTTATTCTGAAGAAGAGATTTTTTACATTAAATAAAAAATATTTTGGATATTACAATGTTTTTTGCTTGTCTTTTGAGCGTAAATTGGGTTTTTGCCCAAAAATTGTAATGCCCTAGCGAACAAACGGTAAAATAACTTAACAGCTCGGATAAAAAGAGTTTATTCTAAATACAAATTTTCAGGTATGACTTTTAAATTATTAGTTTTTTAAAATTGAAGGTCACTTCTTAATATTTTGCAAAAAATTTAAAGTTCATTTTTTTTTTCTTTAAAACGAGAAACATTTAGTTACCATTGGTATCCTTATTAAAAGGGAGCAGATGTGTGGAAATAAAAAGTTTTGGACAAAGTTTTGATCAAATTGAAGTTTAAAAAAAAAATCCAAAAAAGCTGCAACGTGTCTCCCTAGAAACTTCGTTAATTTGACTTTATTTAAACCAATTCTAAGAAGGAATAGAAGGATCGGACCTCTTAAAACTCCAACATAGTTTCCCCCAATATAGCAAACTAATAGACTGGAATAGATCTTTATTTATGGTCGATATGTTTTATATTGTATCAGATTTATTTAATGAAAGGGCCTTGTGGGCCACCCACTTTTGGCCCCGGCCGGGTTGCCCCTCTAAACTTGGGGCCCTTAAGCAGAAAAAAAGAAAAATCTCCAAAAAAGCCCCATTATAGTTGCTTCTTTCCCGGACAATGACGCAGATCGCTCCTGTTTGTCTTACTTTAGCACTGAGAGAGTTTTCATATTAACTTTTTTAATGCCCATTTGATAGATTTAAACAGATACCTTTGATTTTTTTCTCTTTAGGGACTTTTAAGTGCCAGTAATTAGAAAGCTTTTCAAATTACTGACACTTGTAGCTCTTTGATGCATTTTTATAAACCGTTTCAAGTTTACGTTTTTGTTATTGTTAACTGGTTGTATTTAATTTCCTAATGTGGGCATAATTTTGTAATAAACTAATCTAGACTTTTTGGTTTACCAAAGTTTTTGTAAATTATAAAAATACCCAGTTTTTAAACATATATGCATATTTTGGAAAAATTACTGGTTAGTTTAGTCAATTAAACTTACATTTGGACTCAAGCACTACTCTACCAATAACCAGACAAAAAGATAGGTAATGCTTTCTAAACCGTTATTTGTGTTTTATTTACTCTATTAACGCACATTTTCTTTTTCGAAATTGATGTCAGCCACTTTTTTTAAAAAAATTTTTAAAAAAAAAATCAGGCATTTTTCCCTTTAAACCCCAAATTATTTTGGGAACACGACAACATAGCCCACTGTTTAATGCTGGTGCGGGGGTTTTGCCAAAAAGGGGGGAAGGCGGAGGGGGGGGCCAAATTCGTAAGGACCTTTTTAACTAAGTCGGGGACGTTCCGGTCGTATGCCCATATAAACTCCCCCAAAGGGTTTGTTTTGTTAAGCGTTGCCCACTTACTATTTCGGTTTATTTTAATAATAAACTAAAACAAAAAAAGTTTAATTTTACAAACATTAAAGTTTTGCTTATTTAAACTAAGAATAAAACTTGTTTTTAAACTATTTATTAAAAAATTATTTTTTTTTGATCAGTTTTTTTAAATAAAAAATCTCCAGAGGACTTTATAAGACCCAAATCCATCATACTAAAATTCAAGTGATTAAGATAAAATTCATTTGAGGGGGGCCCCCCGGGGTAATTCCCATGCGAACCTTTTCAGCTCGTGCTATTACGAAGTCCCGGGGCTGCATGTCAAACTTTACCCAAGATTCAGCGCCCAATGCTGAATAAGATGGGGGCTTTAAACTATATTTTGGGGGGTTTGTTAAATTTAAAAAAATATAGACGCAAAATAAATCAAATTTTTTTATAAAAAAAAAATACAAAAAAAGATAAATTTATCAAAAAAACCAAATAATAAACTAAACTGCGTTTATTTTTTGCCCACTAACCACAACTAACTGCTAAATTTGTTTATTTTTTTCCCTTTTTTTTGCCCCA
This sequence comes from Listronotus oregonensis, assembly GCA_019359885.1. NCBI lineage: Eukaryota > Metazoa > Arthropoda > Insecta > Coleoptera > Curculionidae > Listronotus > Listronotus oregonensis. The sequence continues at coordinate 94,873 of JAHBCN010002246.1, forward strand.
TTTCTAATTTAAAAGGCGTCTTGCTCTATTTTTGATCCCTTTGTCACAAGGTGATTTTTTTGTTGAACCCTATTTTTTTAAAACTTTTTGTTCCCAAATTTTTGTAGAAAATGAACCAATTAATCAGATGTGGTTATTTTTTTTAAATTTTTAAAAAGCCTTTTTTTAAATTTTATTAAATAGAAAGATATTTGATTTTTCTAGTCTTTTCCAATCTTTTAAATTAATCCCATGGCCCCAACTTTTTTTCCATTGTAGAAAATTTGGGGTCTGTAAATCCTCAAAGATTTGGTGCATATCTCAGATCCCAAAGATTTTGTTTTTGGAATTTTCTGTGATAGTTTTCTTTAAAGAGACTTATAGTGTGAATTTAAATGTGAAAAAATCTTTAAAAGCAACG
>JAHBCN010002247.1:0-78975 GCA_019359885.1 Listronotus oregonensis
TTTTAATTCCCTATTTGTTTTGGGGCATAATGTACTCTCCATGCTCTCTAGCAATCTGCTTTTTTTTCCCTAGTATTATGGGTTTTGCCGCACCCTTTTTTTTATGTCTATTTTGGGCTCCATCAGCTGTCCCTCTAGCTCCTCTATGCCCCCTATAAAAAAAAATTTAAATTTTTTAGGATGAATATTGCAATAACAGGCCCAAAATACTAGTTAAGATACCTAAAAAAAAAAAAATTTAAAATTTAAATAAATTCTCACTTACTGTGAGAATGAATTAAATTTGTTCTTGAATTCTGAGTAATAAATATCAATAAACGGAATTTTCATGGCTATTTTAGCAAAAAGCTAACAAAATAAATTAAAGTGTTGGTTTGTTGGGGTTAATTCTGTGGTTGTGAATCTATAATCAGATTTTTATTATCTTTATATAAAACAAAGTAAGACAAAAAGTATGAATTTGTAAATGGTACAGCCTTATTTTTATATTACCTTTAAAAAGATATTTAAAAGGGTTTTTTAAAAAATACCAAACTAATATTTTAATATATTTTATTGGGGGGAGGTAAATTTATAACTTATTAACCCCCGGTACCGGGTCTTTCTTTCACCACTTACCTTTTTTTACCCTTATCATGCATTGACCCCTTTCAGTATCTTTTTAACATCTCGGCCCCCCCTAATTCAAAAAAATAGCGGATCAGTGTAGAACTTAAGACCATCTTTACCATCACCCGATAACAGTTGAGTTTACCCAAGGGGGGAGGACGATCGCATGACTTGTAAGTTTCCAGCATTGCGGGTTGGCTTTGAGCTCTTAAAAATATTGAAAAACAATACGGGGTGTTAAAAATATTGACCAAAAAAATTTTATTCTTATAAACTATACGTGTGGCCCCAGCCATAATTTTGTTTTAACTTTTTATGAAATAGGGTTATTTAAAAGGGTACATAATGTCATAGTTACTCCAATTGTTTTCTTTTTCCCAGTTATAAAAATTACAAATTGGGCCCGGTCGTGTTTCCTTTGCGCGCGTTAGACTTCTTGTAAAGGGGTACCAAACCAAAGTGATATTTTGCAAAGATGTCAAGCGCAATACGGGAATTCACCTGATAAAAAACCAAGCTTTTTAAATTTGGGTTTGAAAAGTTTGGGGGCCCAACGGTGTGTTCTTTTCGTCCCGCGCGTTTTGTACGGGGGGCGGCTAAAATATTTATTTAAATTTCACTAAAAATTTTAACCCAAATTTTTGCTTTCCCCGTTTTGTTTTTTGCTTATTTTTTTTTCAAATAATCAAAAATCGATTAAATGAATAATCGATTAAATTGTTTAAAAGCAATTACCCCATTAATCGAATAATTATTTAATAAATTAATTAAATTTTGGTATGATGATTACCAGTTTTTAAGATCTACTTATCCATTTAAGTGAAAAATAGAAATAGACTAATAAAATAGAAATAGAAAAAAAAATTGTACTTTACTTCTTTTCTAACCCAGTAATTAAACATGTTTTTAAAAACAATTTTTTAATTACCTAATCTTTACCTATATCTACGTAAATACACAATAAAACAAATGTTCTACATATAGGTATAAAAAAGTAATAACCCCCGAACATTTGTATGTTTTTAAATATTCGGTGTTGTTACCAGGGTTTGGGGAAAAAATCGATTATCTTCAATTAACCCCAATTTTCGATAATCAATTATCTTCGATTAATCGATTATTTTCGATCAATTTTTTTTTCAGTTAAACGATTATTTTCGTTTAATCGATTATTTGAAAATAATCGATTATTTTAAATAATGGATAATCGATTATTTATTTTGATAATCGCCCAGCTCTAATTGTGACAACCCAAATACCCAGTCAAATAAATTAGTCTAGTCAAGAAGTGTGTTTCCTGAAAAAAAATGGTTAGGAAGGCGAAAAATTGGTGATAGTTCTTTTTGACGCAGAATGCAAATCTGAAAAGGCGTTTTAAGGATTTTTCTGCTAATAAAAATTACAATGGTTATTTACAAAAAAGAAAATAAAAAAAGACATTTCTTTTTTGATGATAACTAAAAAAACTATAAGAAATAAGTGGAAATTATGGTTTTTTAGAACACCTTAAAAGTTATTCCCGTTGTAAATTTTATTGAAAGGTAATTTTTCAAAAAATAGACAATTGTTAATTAAAAAATTGTTTTAACTTTCGTCTTCATTGTCGTTAAAAAATCTTAACTCTTGGAGCTCTTCTTATTTAATACCTAACAAGATCACCCATAAATGTTTAAAATATTTTAATGCTTTGTTTATAATAACTTTATAACCTTGACAATATTACTATGATTTTTCGTTTTTTGTAAAAGTTATCAAATTATTATAAAAAAAGGATAAAATTTTCCCAAACTTTTATGGTGTTATTTTTGTTAAGTCAATGTATAAAGAAGGGCTTCCTGTAAACAATTTAAACAACAATATTTAAGCATTTTTTTATTGCCAATGGGGACGAAAGTTCAAAAAATTTTGAATGACCATTGTCTAACGTGAAAAACTAACTTTAAGTTAAATTTTCAGCGGAAAAATTCTTTAAATGTTCTGAATATCCATAATTTTGTTAAAAATTTTTCAATTAATATTTAATACCCTAAAAAAAATATTTAGTGTTACGTACTCTTTTCGACGCCGAGCCCGCAACTAAAAATGTCGCCGGAGGCCCATTTTTGGGGTTAAATTAAAATAAATAAGGGAGATGAACTCCGGGAGTTGGGACTTTTTATCGGAAATTTCCTCCTCTAGTATTATTTATTTGGTTTTCTATTAATAACAATTGCAAAATTTTATTGGCAGAAAAAAACCTTGCCTTTTCAGATTTGCATTCCCGTCGAATGAGCTATCACTCATATTTTTCCAGGAAACACACTTCTCCCAACTAATTTATTTGACTGGATATTTGTTTTGTCACAATGGTGGTTACGAAACGAGAAGCATAAAATTGATTTAATAATTCAGTTTGCGAAACGAGAATATTTCAAATAAATTTCTGAAGTGTACAATACGCAGTGTCGAAACAAGAATAAATTTGTACAACAGTCAAAATTTGCCGCACGCGAAACGTTCGAAAATATTGCGACAACCGAAGCAATATTGACCTGATAAACGTTCTTATTCTTTTTAATGTAAGCTTTTTTGTCTTTGAAATATCACAAAGACTACAAGTTAATGTTGGTAGCGTCGAAGAAATCATTCCTTTCCATCTGCATTACCGAAAAATTTGCGCATGATTAATACCCAGATTATGAAAAAAAACACTAATGTGCTGGTTAGTTCGGTTAGCAGTTAAACAAAAAGTTACAGTTATTTTTTGAACCTTAAATGAATTTAAAACTTTGTTACAATTAAAAGAAAGATAGCTGATACATTCAATAAGCTGGTAATTTTTTACAACATTTTCCCAAAGTAAGTTTATGTTTTAATGATAAAATATCTTCATTGTTCATGAATGTTTTTATTGGATCCCCGGTATTTACCTGTTGATCAAAAACAGTGGCACTCTTGAAAGCCTTTCGCATGTGTATATCCTGCAAGCTGACTTCTTCCACTGTACTATCTAACTGAGTTACTTTTACAGCCAATCTATCGATTCTGGCTTGCAAGAATTAAACCTATCTTAAGTTGTTGAGCATCTCTTGCGAGTTCCCAAACAAGCCTCTGCATGTCTAAAGAATAAATTTATATACAAAACCCAAAAAAGAAAAATAAGGGGTAACAAGGAACAAATTCATAGTAGCAATAATTTGTTTTGGGTCAATATGAAAAAATCCGAGGTGTTACTAAATTTAGGCTTGCATGTTTGAAAAAAGAAATTTGTCATCATTTAAAAATTCCTATTCCTAGAAATGGCACTTCCTAAAGTTAAAAAAATAAAATTATTGCAAAATAAATGCCATAAAAGCTAAAAAAGCAAAAATTACAATTTTGTTTTTTCATTGCTTACAAAAGAAAAGCTGACGTCAAAACTCTTAAAATGAGCGTTGTTAGGAGCATTTTTGATAACATTTGACAGATATATGATTTATTTTGTTAATCTTGCAACTTTTGATCAACTTTTAGTAATTTTTTTTTTTATATTAGACTATTTTATTTTATATACAGTGTGTCCCAAATTCCGCCTAATTTGTTTCTATCTTATGTAATACAAGATAAAGAAATGTTTAAACGGCGAAAGTTTTGGAGGATTTATTGGGTTTTTTTCCTGAAAATTTAGTTGTGAACAAAAAAGTGAAAATCGTCAATTTTAATTTTGCTTGGGGATTCATTTGTTTTAGTTTTGACAAGTTTTAAACCATGACATTATTGGGACACTTTTTGGAAATGAACGGAAAATTTTTTACTTACCTAAAAAAAAGAGGACAGCTGTCGACAGTGTTTGCTAAAGTACCTTTTTGTTACACCCTCCTGTTTGAAGGCAGTAGAAGTCTTCGGGGAAGGGGCCCATTTGGCAAACCCCGGTTGATCACCCTTTTCGGGAGGGCATTGCTTTTATTTATTCTCCTTAAAGACAACAACTAGAAGGGTGTTCATTTTTACTTGAATCGTCATTTTTTAAACCTGCCTACATAGAGCCCACCTAAGAAAACAAGTTAAGAAAACAATCTTTTTAGTTACCTTTTTTTGATAATTTAACAAATATTAATATGAAAGGCCCCTTTTTGGCCGTATCACTTTCAGGGAGGGGTAATGCGTTAAAAGCAATGTACTGGTATAAAATAAATAACATTTAAAAAATATCGCCTAAATTTCCAGACGGGTCCTCTACCCATAATTAAAAATGAAAATTATCTATTCTTTTGTTTACATAAGATATTTGTAATTTATTATAAGTTTAAAAGTAAACTTACTTATCAGTGATAAAATTATCTAACCAGTGTTTTTTTATCTAATTCCTAATTTTAATTTTACTTAGTCACTTTTAAATTTCGGAATAATTCCTTCATAACAGAAATATTTTAAAATATTTTTGGTTAGAAAGACTTGCAAAAAAAATCGAATGTCGAAATTTTTTCTAAATCTTTAAGAATAGGGATCCTAAGATTATGAATTATGAGACATGGTTTCCTAATTTCGTCGGTCTATCTGTCGTTCTGTGGGCGCTAGTTCAAAAACGGCAGAGAAAGATGCAATTTTGGATGAACTTTCTTAATAAAAACTTGTTTTTAATTTGGCAAGATAAATGTTTTCGGTAAAACTACCTTGATATGGATACTCTGATCCAATGACTTCTGACACAGTTTCTATTCAGACGTCATTCTATCGACCACCGACACTCCAGTTCAGCTATTATGCTATTAAAATAAAAAAATATATAATAAAGAAGTGGAGCTAGCCCTTGCGGTACACATGCTACAACTGCCATTCATTTTAACAGTGGTATGACGTCAAATATAAGAGCTGTCACTAATTAACCTCCCCCAAATTTATCCTCATGATCCTTTGCCAAGTGACTACTGTTATGGCGGCAATTTTAAAAAATGTGATATGAAGTGTCAAAAAGTAAGGTTAAGAGGTAAAATATAGAACAAAGGTATTTGACAAAACTGAATTCAATTTTGGACTTGTTTATTAAATTTCAAAGAAAATTCTAAGCATTTAAGAAACTGATTTTAGCGACATACTTTATTTATACATTACAATTTTTTATTTTCATCACTAAAAGTAAATTAATTTTTTTATCACTGATAACTGGAGTCGTTATGCCTTACAAACTTGTTTCAATGCCCTTTATCTAAAAGCAAACAGTATATTACTCCGCCTTGAATACATTGGTTCATTTAAAAAAAATAGAATTAATATTATTTATATAATTAAAATTGATTTAAAGATCCCTTTTTTTTCAAAGTTTTTTGACCACCCCATAGTATGATTCCTAGGTTTTTATTTAAATAGGGATTAATATACAACAACAAATTGAACGCTGTGTTTAGAATTCAAAAATATCACCTTGTTAATTTACTATTGGTTCCAAATTTGGTAAATAAGCTTAATATACCGTCAGTACACCGTAAAAAAGGGACCAATTGTACCCAGTATGTCCGTTATAGTGAATATTGACTATGCGCTTATCATTTATTGATAGATTTTTGCGGGATGACTGCGGTTAATTAAATAAAAAATGATAAAATGCAAAAAATAGCCATGGCCATCGTGGAACAATTATACTCAGTATGCCATCTAATCGATATATATATATATATATATATATATATATATATATATATATATATATATATATATATATATATATATATATATATATATATATTACGATAAATAACCTTTCGAAAAGTAACCAAAACTTTAACTCAGAGTTCAAGGATATATATCAATGGATAATATATATATATATATATATATATATATATATATATATATATATATATATATATATATATATATATATATATATATATATCAATATATATCAAAAGGGTTTTTAATGTCCACATACTTAGCACTGCCTTTTTGGAAAAAAATTTGCTGTTTGTGCTGTTCTTGTGCTATTTTGTGCCGTTAACAAAAACTTTTAAACAAAATAGGGGTAGTTTTTCGTACCTAATTAGCACTGCCATTTTGCACCACAAATAAAAAAAGTACCGTGCTGTGTTGTGCTCATTTTGTTCTATCATGTGCTATTAATAAATTTTTTTAAATGAGAAGAACCATTTTTAAAACTGAGTTAGCACTGCCATTTTGCATAGTAGCGAATTAAACTGTTGTGCTGTGTTGTGCTCATCTTGTTCCATCATGTGCCGTTAATTAAAATTTTGAAAAATTATTAGAAACTATAGCAGAACATAGCAGATGTCCACATACTTAGCACTGCCTTTGTGGAAAAATGAAAAAAAATATTTGTGCTATTCTGTGCCGTTAACAAAAACTTTTTATGCATTTTTCCTGAGATATAAAATAAACAAAATACTATGCTGCTATGCAAAAATGGCAGCGCTAAATAAATTGGAAAAATGTTTTTTTATAAAAAATTCTTCTCTTTTATTTTTTTTATTAATAGCACATGATGTACATCATATTTTTTGACAAGTTGAGCACAATAAAACACGGTATTTTTTTATTTGTGGTGCAAAATGGCGGTCCTAATAGTACGAAAAACTACACCAATTTTGTTTTTTTTATATCTCAGGGAAAAATACAAAAAAATTTTTTTGTTAACGGCACAGAATACAAGAACACAAAAACACAATTTTTTTTTTTTTCCAAAAGGGTGCTAAGTATGGGAACATGATTTATATATATATATATATATATATATATATATATATATATATTAATATATATATATATATATAAGATATCAATACAAAAATGCTTTAAACTTTTTTTGGCGTTTGTTCTTATTCCTACTTCCCAAATTAAATGGCGTTGGAGTAGTTAAAACATACTCCCTATTAGTAGGTTCTAATCCATAAATGGCAACACTTTTGGGGCATTAATGGCGTCAGTCATGTCGAAAAATTTGTTCGAAAAGTAAGTTTTTTGTGTAAAATTATTTTCTACAAAAGAAGTAATTGACAAATGCAAAAACGATTTTACTTAATTATTAGTTTTAAGAAGCATTAAATAAATTTTGTATTTATAAATTTCCCCCTTTTATTAAAAAAAACGTATATATAATATATATATATATATATATATATATATATATATATATATATATATATATATATATATATATATATATATATATATATATATATATAATTTCATAAATATCCGATATTTTAATATTTATAATAAATATCGGATATTTTCAATTTCTTTAACTTTACTATTGTCAATTTCCAAAACTAGTATTTTTTTTAACAAAAGCCAAAGTCCACTAACCAGAACGAACCTCGCATTTTGACATTTCATATCACACATTCTAAGTTACAGCAGTCAGGTGACAAGTGTCAAAATGTCGTTTTAGGTTATTTGACATGCACAAATGGTTACCAAGAAAGTTTTTTTAAATATCTCAATACTAAAAAAATCCATTCGTTTTAAGTTTTTAATTTTTTTTTCTTGGTTATGGGTTGACAAAATAAAATAAAGTAAATTTTTAGCACGACGACGTTTCGCACATTATGCTGTGCTTTATCAAGTTTTATTCTAAAAATTAAAAATTACAATTAAAGATACATAATTAATTTTTAATCTTTAGAATAAACCTTGATAAACGTCCTTGTGCTAAAAATTAACACTATATATCAACCCCTACAGAAAATAAGATTATCTACGCCACTGACCGTTTAAATGCACTAACACTTGCTATTTAAAGTTATGATAAATCGAGTAAGTAATAAATATTTATGACACATGAAACATAACTATATTTTCCGCCGAAAGTATTTAACTACACCTCAAGAATGTTAATAAATCATTTAACTACCAGCACTTACAAGAATGAGTCTAAATAGACAACAAAGGTGACTAAACTTCTTTAAAATCCATTAGAAATACGATGGTAAAAAGGAAATAAGGTATCAAGCTCATTACATTCTACAACTCATTCTTATAATTTATTACCTCCAAAAGCCCCCCCCCACAAAGCACTTTAAAACAATATAAATTATAAACCAAACAGTTATCTTGTTACTATAAGGTTGAATTAAATAAAATAAGCAGTGTGCATTTGATACATTAACCATATGGCTTTTAAAATATACAACAAATAGAGCATTGCATGCCTGATATAGAATTACGGTGTTACGAATATTATATCCTTATTATCACTATCAGGATGTGACTCATTTTTGGGGAGTCAGATCGATAGACGTGTGTTTTGACTTAGTTATAGTTCGCGGAAATTGAATTTTTGTTTTTTTTTTTGCAAGAGTTTTTTCCGACAAAACAAATTTTATCGGGCTGTTCAATAAGTTTTGTCGGTTTGACAAGAAAAACACTATTTCAAAGTTTGCAATACATTTTATTATTCTTTATAACCCCCTTGAACTTTGATATACTATTATACTGAAGTGATAATCTGGAAGACTGTTGAAATACGCTTTACGGCTTTTTTTCCATCTTGTTCAAAGGGTTTTCCACGTTTTTGAGATGTAAAAATAGCCAGAAGTCAAAGGGAGCTAATTCTGGCGAACAGAGTGGATTTTAACAATTCGCGATTTTTTTTGAGCTGCGTGAGTTTATTTTGTAAACCCGATCTTCTCTTATGAATGTTTACATTCAGCTGATCCCAAAAGTTACAATACTATTCCAAGTTTATTGATTACTAGTTTGGAGGTAATTCAAGAACAAAATTCTTTTTGTATCCCAAAAAACTGATGTCATGACTTTCTTGACCCATTTTTGGGCCTTAATTCGCTTTTTAAGCGAAGTATTGAGCTTAGCCTCTTGTTTCGATTTAGGATTACGGCGCACAGCGGGACGAAGTTTCACTGTGCCACCCAAATTACTCTACAGCTCATTTAGTTCAACCGTTTGGGCTAATATTTTTAAATGGTCGTCCTGAACTTGCCTATCGATCCCCTTTTTGTATTTTTGATTTGGGTTTTTATTTTCCCGAAATTTGTTTCCAAACCTTGATTTTTATAAAAAAAAACGAATTGTCGGCGCAAAAATGATTAGGTTTAGGTATACATTTTTTTTCTCAAAATCTTCCTCTTGAAAAGCCTCCAAAGACTCTTATTCGAATTCCTTGAATGATTTTGAACAGTTTCTATTGAAATAAATTTTTCCTGCACGTTTTATGAGTAAAAATCCCTATGCGTGAAAATTTTCGGAACATTATGGCCCTTTGTGGAATTAACAAAAATGTTGCTCCGTATTTTCACACAGACAGTCTTTTGGGGCTTATCAAGAGAAAGATTTTGAGCAAAAAATGTATGCCAAAACCCAATCTTGCGGTTATGGTCATTTTTGCGCCGAAAATTCGTTAATTTACATAAAAATTAAGGTTTGGAGACAAATTTTCGGAAAATAAAAACCCAAATCAAAAATCCAAAAAGAGGGATCGATAGGCAAATTCAAGACGAGAATTAAAAAAAATTATAAGCTCACCTCACAGGGTCGCTTCGTCCCACTGTGCGTTGGTAGAGACCCAAGTCTTATCGATAGTGATTAAACGACCCAAAAAACCCTTTTTATCCTTCCTAAAGTTCTCCAAATATTGCTGAGAAAGTCGCATTCAAATTTGATTTTGTTCCATTGTCAGCAAATGTGGCACCTATTGCGCAGACAGCTTTATGATAACTAAAACTTCGGCCTAAATATTGCTCACACTGCCTAATGAAATCACCAGGGCTAGGGCGTCTACTAAATTTCTCTCGGTTAATGAACGACCTTCCAAATCCATGTCCTGTATTTTTGCTATGGTTTCTGGAGATGATGCATTTATTGGACGAAATTCACTTGGATCGTCTTTGACACTTCTTAGATCAGGCACAGTGGGACGAAGCGTCATTATTTATTATTACTCTTCAGCTCATATAGTTCAACTATTTAAGCTAATTTTTTTAATGCTCGTCTTGAAATTGCCTATCGATTCCTCTTTTTGAATTTTTGATTTGGGGTTGTATTTCCGGGAGGATTGTCTTTAAACCTTGATTTTTATGAAAACATATCTCAAAGTCTGAAACATTTTTTATTCGGCTATTTTTCCAGAGGTCCGAAAATGTATCCAAAAATTCTTGAAAAGATTATCCTTATTCCTTGAATTATACTGAACAATTTTTGATGAATCAAATTTTTTCCAGCACCTTATATGAGTAAAAGTCCCTTTTGCGTGAAAAATTTCGGATTATTATGGAAGTTTGTGGGAGTAAGAAAAATGAGTCCCCTTATTTTCACGCAGACAGTCTTTTGGGGCTTATCAAGAGGAAGATTTTGAGCAAAAAATTATATGCCAAAACCTAATCTGTATAATCATTTTTGCGCCGAAAATTCGTTTTTTCAAATTAAAGATCCAAAAAGAGGGATCGATAGGCAAATTTAAGACGATAATTAAAAAAATGGCGCAAACCACATATTGTTCATGTGTAGAGTAACTTTGGTGGCACAATGGAACAAATAAACAAATTCAGCAATTTATTTTCTATTGTTTTACTTAAAGCTTAAAAAGACCCTATACACTTTAAAAAACTGTTCATGAATTTGTTTTGGTGACACATCTTTCCAATATAAGAATTTTAACTGCACGCATATTTAATTTTTCAAATGTAATAAAAAACAATGACACGTCAACTTTAAACAGCTCTAAATATACAAATGACTTGACAGATCTACATAAAACATCATGTATTCATAAAAAAGTAGTAGTAGTGCCACCTCTTATCAAAGGATAAAACTATTTGTGGCTGACTCATAGTGCTGAATCACTTTCTTGGGTATTTCCTGACTGAACTTAACTATGAAAATAATGGAAGAAAAAAATAGCAAAACCCTTAGATGGTGTTAGACAATGTATTTTTTTTTTAATTTTTTCTTTACTTCAATATTCTCGTAACATAATTGGAAAAAAGATATATAATCTTATAAATACCAAATAACAATATTCTAAAAATTAATGATTAAATGACCTTAATTCCCTGGAAATATGGAAAACAATTACTTTGGGACGCTTCTTTTGCAGCCATACACTTGCAAAAAACCTATCTGGACAAATTCAATTTTGTAGGTCGCTTGCTCGTGAGAATAAAAAAAATCTGAAATATAAAGAGCTTGAAAAGCGCTTTATCTTCATTCCTTTTGCTGTTGAAACTTTTGGTCCTTTGGGTGATGAGGCTAAGGGTTTTTTAATAAATTTGCAAAAAATACAATGCAAAAAATCTGAAGTTTCATCATCAAAGGTTGTCTAGCTGTGCAAGGGTAATGCAGCATCGGTCTAAAGGAACAATCCAGGAAGACCTAGGACTTGATGAAGTTTATAATGTTTAAATATAGATTAAGTTATTTATTTAATTTTAGACAATGTATGGTTTTTTCAAGTGAAAACACTTAAAAACTATTGAAAATACATCACTAACCGAAACGTTGTAAACCAATTAACTCATGAAGATAATGGAAGTCCAAGATATTAGTGTTATTGAATATGCTTAGATGTAGCAAACTGAAAACGATGATCTCAGGGGATCTATTTTATACAGGATAACGAAGTTTTTTTGTGGGTAATCTGTTGGCTAAGAGCCAGATAGTCCCACAGGGCCAAAAATCGCATGGTAGGAGATTAAGGATTATTAAGCATAAAACATGAGTTTCTTTGTTTTCTTGGTTATGTAAAGCATTGGGTTTTATGACTAACACTTCTAGTTATCATATTTATTTTGCAAGTAATCTTAGGTGATACATTTTTTAGTTATTCATGAAGATATTGACTTCAAAAGCAAACAAATTGTATTTAAGAAATGGACACCCCTCATACTTTTTTATAGGACTATTTCAAGTTACATTCCTGTTTGTTTTAAAGTCCGACGTTTTGTCTATGGGCCTACCAACATCAACTTTGAGTATTTCTTAAAAACCTTTTAACTCATGAAAACACAATAAGTATAAAATTTTATGTTTAATAAAGGAATATAATGTTATTCCATGACAATTAATGAGTATGACTGAGATGGAGATCTAACTTTTACATAAAAAAATATGTTTTACCCTTTTTATAGTAAGTGTTAATCCATGTTTAGAGTTCAGAGCTTAGATTATAAAGAAATGCAATCAATATTTATATACAAAGACGAACTAGTTTTTTGTATTTTTTATAAAGGCATTTGTCTCCTCGATAGCATAGTAGACCGGGTCTGCACTCGCCACGCCACGCTGGCGACCCGGGTTCAATCCCCAGCCCCAGCCAGACATATTTAGGTAGTAGTTTTTTAAAATAACATCCCTGGTGGCTCTACCGCGTTGTCTAAAAAGTGCTGTAAAATGGAACACTTGCATGTTCCAGTGCTTGAACAATGTAGATGGAACTGGAGAAATAATGGGTTAAACATCGAAAAACCCGACAGCCATTATACTTTAGTGGTTAAACATTAATCCCTTATGGGCTGTCATAAAGATTTAAAAAAATAAAAAAAATTGTTATATTTTATTATTGTACATTTTGGTGTAAGTTCTTAGCAAATAATATCACATTCTCTGCAAAGTAGAATTTATGAAGTTTGTCCATCACGTCAGCCATAAGAGAAGGTAAGCATAATGAAGAATGGTTACTGACTTTTCCTCAATCAAAAAGGAACAGATTATAAACTGTGTTTTATTATAAACTGGCACTTGCAGTGCCAGATATGTCTCTTGTTTAAGTAAGATAGTTAAGTAGAATCATAAAAATGGCTTAGACATTGTATTGGGAATAGCAATAGGCAACTCTCATTTCCTATATGAGAAATTTATCAAAAAGATCAGTTTACTTGAATTTACAACGTTTACAAAAAGAAGTTCTAGATATAAAAGAAAATATTAAGATTTCAAAAAGTTCAAAAAGTAAAGTTAATTTATTATAACCTGCTTGCTATTTTTCTTTTGTAAAAAAAGAATAATTTATGTATTCATGTTCATTTTTTTCTATATTTAAATATTAGTGACTGCTTTGGCGAGCAGAAAATGTTTGTTTTGTATGTACCATGGCGGACACAGTCACCAAAAGTTTCATAATAGCTGTTATCAAAAAACTAGAGGGTTTAGCCCATTTAGCTATGCCAGAGAAGACAATACCTGGTAAAAATTGCATTGCACAATATCAATCAATGTCAAATAAATACAGAGGACAGCGGTGGCTGACATGATATGTGCAGGGTTTTCCGATAATTCGCACCCTTTAAAATCTTTATTTTTATAGATAGAAAAAACAGTTTATATGAAAGTTGCAGGATTTTCATAAAGATTTTCATGGTGTAAGATGAAAACAAATGATGGTCGGAAAATTAATAAATCACTATCAACTTCGTTATTTTAAATGGAACACCCTGATATGATTGAAAATTCAAATTCTGCTAATCTTCCTCTTTTCAAATATAAATATCTATGTTGGATAAACGAGTTGCAAGTTATTTGAATTTAAAATCTGTTCTTATCAGCCATAGTTAGCCATGGATACAACCCAAAGTTTGGCAAAGTTAAGTCGCGTTAGCCATGGTTCGTCTTGGAAACCAAACAAAAATATTAATATTTGACAGAGTCAATTTTGGGTTGTATCCATGGCTAACTTGGCTTATAAGGACAGATTTTAAATTCAAATAACTTGCACTCGTTATCCGAACATAAATAAGTTTTATATATTTGAAAAGAGAAGATTAGCAGAATTTGAATTTTCAATCTATACAGGTGTTCCATTAAATAACTGAAGTTGAATGTTGTTAATTTTCCGATCATCATTTGTTTTTCTATCTTACACCATGAAAATCTTCATGAAAAATCCTGCAACTTTCATAAAAACTATTTTTTTCTATCTATAAAAATAAAGATTTTAAAGGTGGCAATTATGGGAAACCTGAAAACAAGTCTGTGCGATATTATATAATATAAAAAACTCTAAGTATGTAAATAAACTGCATTGTGTACATTTTTAAATAACATATTAAGCAATGTAGGTACCTGTTTTCTTTTCTTTTTATAAATTTTAGTGCAGATTCTTGGGTATTATTATTGTCTAATCCAGAAAAATACAAGATTATGGTAAAAATGCCAGTAGTTTTCTGTAAATTTTTGAATGAACTGCATTGTGATTATTCCTAAATAAAATATTAAATCATTATACTTGTATTATATATTGGTAAAATGACACCTCTGTAAATTTTTGAATAAACAGAACTTACTGTGACTTTTTTTCAATAAATTATCGAAGACATTGCACCTACTTATTTTTCTTTTCTTAATGTTAATTTTAGGGTATGTCCTTGGTTATAATTTTAACATAATACACAACAGAAAGGTAATGTCATACCTTCTATATAGATTTACATTATTAGGTTTGATGACTAGACAGTTCAAATTAACAGTCGTTTCATATAATTACCTTACTTATTACGAATTAAGTAAGTTTTTTTTAGCAAAATTTCAAGTCACTGTAATCCTGTACTTAAACATATTAATTTGATTGTATAAAGTAATTATATTTTATCCTATAACGTGCCTTCTACCTTACTAAAAAGTTTTAAAAAAAGATTATACTGAAAAATATTAGAAATTCAGAATAAACATTTACCATATACCTATTATCTATCAAAACAACATCAATTATCAGTAATTTAAAAGTTGTTTGCTTAAAACCTGATAGGAGTACACTGGTCCGTTTTATTTTTCTAGTTTTATCAATACATTTAAATCAATTTTATTAAATTCTCTGTACTTTCACTGCCAATCCCAAAAAGTCAATATTTGTACCTCCCTCTTAACCATACCTAAATTTAATTAATATTCCTTCCAAGTACTTCCTGAATACCGACCATAACTTCAAGCCTAGTTAATTAGCACAAATATTTAATGCTGCAATAACTATTTTTGCAATGCCGTAATCTTTTACAATTATTTTAAATGTCAAAGCTTGATGCAAAAGGTGAAGAGGCCAACAAAACACTGAACATTTAAGAAATAAAAGGGATTCTTACCTTCGTAAGCTTCCTAAAAATTACTTATTTAGGTGAACTTGATCTAAATACATTTTTACATTCAAAACTACAGATTTTTTCATAAAAAAATGGTATTTTTAATAAAAATCCCAGAAAATGGCGAAAACGTAACACCCAACGACAGGAACAATCACACTGACAATTGCCACACCCAAAAAATAAAAATCACTGTTACTAGTCTTAAAGCGTACCAACTGTAATTTCCCTTTAACTATAAATGCATAATTGGTTGCCTAGAAGTAGCAGCAATTTTCACAATTAAATTTAGATGTTAAAAAGAGGCAACCAAATAAACATCAACGCTACTAAATCGATAGCATGTAATGTAAACAGAAGCAAAATTTTATTCGGTATTTTACCGCATAAAACTTAATAATTTGAATTTTGCCACCAAATTTTCCACAGGTAAGTGTATTGTTTGTATAAATTGAACCAGAATATTGAGGAAATTGTTTCTCAACAGCAATGACCTAATTATAAAATAAACGTATAAATATGTTTTATTTTGGGAATGTACACTTAATAGTTAGTTTATTTTTAGCAACATAAATCTCATATGAGAGCAAGTTTTCATTCATCTAATACACAACGAGCTCTATTGAATAAACGAATTTGCATGTTTTTTTCTCTCGTTGCTCTAATGGGGCGTGATACAGGCGAATATATAGCACATTTTGATGTTTTCTTTTAAGAACGGGTATTTTTAATAATAAAGAATGGGTGATTTTAAAAAATACCCGAATGATAATAGTGAATCTAGTAGTGATAACGATTCGGAATCCTCTGGAGACGAGCAGGATAATGTGAAAGTGGGTGTCGCAGGTTCGAGTCGGGAGAAACGAAATGTATCCTGGTAAGTAACAAAATTAAACAATTTTTGAAATTAATATTCTGGTATTTCTAAATAAGAACTGATGAATGTTTAGATACATATGTTTAAATCGTTTTGAGTTAGGTTTGAAAACTTGGAATTTGGTCAATTTTATTATAACAGAGGTGGACGCCATCTTGTTTATTATTTTTTAATGGGTCATCCTGTATATTTTTTTCAAAACTATTACAAAGTTGAATTATAAATTAACAATAAAAATCATTTACTTAGGTTTTAATAATTATTCATTTACATTGTAATTCCAAGATATACCTATTTATTTTATTTCTGGAAAAACTAGAAATCAATTACGCAAAAGAATGCACACCATTCGAAAAATGTTAACACTAATTTTTAGGTGCGGAGTTGAAAATACGAAATCACCATCCCCTATATTTCCGTTAAGAAGAGTGGTCTGGCCTCCTCCTTCCACGTCACAGTCTCCCCTAAGAAACGCTTTTGTAGATCCACGAAATCTAAGATGGGGAAATCCCAAATTGGGGTCCAAAATGCAGCTGTATTGTAAAACGGGGTTTTTCTTGGGGGTGTATCCAGATGGAAAAATTAGGGGAACAAGGGATGATGCTGATCCACATAGTAAGAAAGTTGTATTTTTTTACTAATAAACTCCTCATCGTTTATTTTTTTTACCGGGAAAAATAATAATATCTCTTAGGCAGAGCTGTCTGGCTGAATTAAAATAATTGAAAAATCGTATTTAATTACTTTTCAGTAATTGAATTTCTTTAATTCAATTATTTTCCGTAAAAAGGTAACTCTATATTTGGATTATTAATTATTAGGATAATGTAATCCTAATTGGTAATTGAATTTTACGAATCCCAAGTAATTTAGTTACTTAGAAAGTAATTCAATTACCTTGTAAATAATTGAATTACTACGAAAAATTACCTTTCTTTATCGAAAAACTGCCGGAATTTTGGCTAGCTAGAAAGGTGCGGCGGTTTTTATACTTTTTTTTTGTGGAAAAATCTGTTTATGTTTGGGGTAGGATAGAAAGAAATTTTTATTTTAGAGTCATTTAATGTTGAACTGGCTGAGAAAGCAGTGTGAGGTGCGGGTATAATGCATATTAGTATAAATATTTTATTTGTTTAGTGTATCGTGTTTAATATAAGTATGTGGTAATTTAAATAGATTAATTGCTAAAATATTTAATTACTTTTAGTTTAAAATGATAATTGAATTACTTTTAACAAACATGCTAGTAATTGGTAATCGTAATTTACTACTACTTAGAAGAGTAATTGGTAATTGTAATCGAATTACTTTTTAAAAGTAATTGCGACAGCTCTGCTCTCAGGGCAGCTCAAGTTACCGTAAACGCAGTTTAAATGGGGCATTTTAAAATTTACTTAAGTAAAACCTACTGAAAGAAACGCTATGTTAACCATGTTTCACTTAACATTTATATCGTCACCTCATAAGAAAAATGACAACTCAGAAAACTTATTTGTGAGAAAATGGTGGACCGTATCGATCTCATACTTTGATTTTTAAGTTATTTTGATTAAGTTAAAAAAAAATTAGCATTTTTTTGGCTTGTGTGACTTTTTTTGAAAATAAATTATCACAAATCATTTTTTAAGTTATGTTGTTTTTCTTTTTACATGTTAATCTGTAAGTCAGTTGGTTAATTTATACTTACACAAAAATAGTCATAACTAGAAAGTCAAAGAGTAACTTTTTTATAAAAATCCTTATATAAATATCGTCAAATTTTGTCTGGTAAGTAAGTAAGTAGTCAAATGTCCGCTATGCGGGTGGCATGGAGGTAAGTAACATGCGGCATCGCCATTCGGGATGCCGGTCGTATTTACGAATGTAACACGCGGGCTGACCATTTTACTGGCGATCTCGAGTGCTACTTTGCACTAGGCTTTTTTCCCGCGAAAAGATCCAAAATGAAAAATTATTTTTCTTCTATAAAGGTAGCATATTTTATTGTATTGTCTTCTTTGATTAATAATGGATTTGTCGTGCTTACCAGATGGCTATTCTTATTTAGAAAAAATAATGTGTTGCGTTGCAAGTTAAAAAATAAAGAGGAAGTAGAAGTAAGCAGCAATAATAGCCTTAAGAATTTGATTATTGTTACCCCCATACATATTTGAGTTGTCCTTGTCGACTATTTGACGGATTAATTTGCCGACAAAGAAAGGTTTGGTAATTGATTGATAATTGATTTTGTCGTTGTAGGCTTTATTTTAAAACCCTTTTAAAAAAGAAGTTTTTAGATTTGTCTTTTATTTTGGAGGGTTTAAGGAGTATAGATCCAGGGTTTTTGTTAAATTTTGTGACCTTTATTAATTTTTTTGTGCCACTGCGACAAATATTTAGGAAATATACAGGGTGACGCGGATCTAAATGTACATACGTTACCATAAGATAATAAATTTTGCTTTTACTTTGAAATATGATGAATGTGATCCTAAATACATATTTTTCAATGTTGCCGCACTTACCACGAAGTCATAAAAATTAGATATTTTTTAGAAATCAATGGAAAATAAACAAAAAACAAAAAAATAATTGGTAGCCTAATAAAAGTGCCCATATTGCCTAGAAATAGTACGTACCAGCAAAAGAAAATTACACAACTCTTATTATTAAATAGTTTTGACATTATTTGTTTTGTTATTGTCGTAATCGTATATCTTTTTTAAACCTTACTAGTTTTCTTTATTGAAGAATATGCCGACATTAGTTTTGTGTAGGCTTATTGCTATGGCAATAAAAGAGCAACGGCTCCAGAATCTGTAAGAAGGTCGCCCGGAAAAATGTCCAAACCATCAGAAATTCGTAAACGTATTCGCTTTTATTTGCGAAGAAGGGCATTTCCCTACACAGAATAATATCGACCAACCTGTTAGACACTCAGTTCAAGAAGAATATGAGCCCCACCATATTCTGCAAGGGCTATTTCTGACTTGTTTAAATGAGACCTATCCTATCCTAATCCATGGATTTCAATCCAGATTTTTTCAATTTATCAATACCTGTTAGAACGTAATATCTCTTTATTGCAAGAAATAAAAAATATTCCAAATTCAATTAGAGAGGCAAAAATTAATAAAGGTGAGAAAATTTAAAAGAAGACCCTGGATCTATACTCCTTAAACCCTCCAAAATAAAACACAAATCTAAAAACTTCTTTTTTTAGGGGGTTTTTAAATAAAACCTACAATCACAAAATCAATTATCAATCAATTACCAAACCTTTCTTTGTCGGCAAATTATTCTGTAAAAGAGTCGACAAGGACAACTCAAATATGCATGGGGGTAACAATAATCTAATTCTTAAGGCTTAAGCATAAACATTTTTAATATTATTGCTACTTACATCTTCTTCCTCTTTAATTTTTAACTTGCAACGCAACACATTATTTTTTTCTAAATAACAATAGCCATCTAGTAAGCACGACAAATCCATGATTAATTAAATAAGACCATACAATAATATATGCTACTTTTATAAAAGACAAATAATTGTGCATTTTGGATCTTTTCGCGGGAAAAAAGTCTAGTGCAAAGTAGCACTCGAGATTGCCAGTAAAATGGTCAGCCCATGTGTTACATTCGAAAATACGATCGGCCTCCCGAATGGCGATGCCACGTGTTACTTACCTCCATGCATGCGGGCGGGGGCGCCGGCAATAGAATCGCAGTGGAAAAAAAAAGAATATTAGCGCGTTAGTGTTGAAATTGAGGTATTTAATTTAGGTTTCTTTTTCAGGGTATTCTCTGTCGTATTTTATCTGATTTTTTGCATTTAATGAAAACATTGCATTTTTGGTTTTATGTCACTTTTCTTCCGTAGTGATGATACAGTTAGTGTATCTAAATACATTTATAAAAGATATTAATTTTCGGTATAAAACTTACTTTTAGCATTTTTGGAGGTGATGACTGGAGGACTCTTGCCGGAACATGTGAAAATACGGGGAATGTTAACAAATATGTACGTTGCAATGGATAAAAAAGGACGGTTGTATGCGGAGGTAATTCATAAGTAATAATTTAATTTAATTTATTAAATTATACCAATTAAAACCAAATTTATGAAACAAAAACTATAAACTGCACTACCGTCACTTGGGGTGAAATCGCCATGGCGTGGCGGGGTGAATTCGGTCACTGGTGGTATTCCAAACAATTTCGTCCAAGGGCGGATTCCGAAAATCTTTACGGGGGGGGGGCGGTCTTAGGCAGAATAACCGCGGGGTTTGAGGTATTTGTATTGGAATACTCCTTAACGTAGAAGAGGTCCGAGGTCCGGGGGTTCGGGTGTCCCCCGTCCAGGTTAGCCACCCGTCTGCCTTTATTTGTAAATTGCAAATTACGGTAGTAGTCCAGGAAACGAACCATTTCGCCTAGCAATTTTTTCAAAATGCATAGAATGACTTGAAATTTTGATAGTAGGTAGGAAATAGTCCAAGGATCAAAATCTATTATCATGCCGAAGGGCGCCTTTACCTTGGGGGTGGTTGCCAAACCATCTCGAGGGTGGAATTTTTTTATATTTCAACCACAGGAATCGATAGAAAAATGATTTCTAAGCAAAAAATATTCTTTACTTTTTTTTTGTAAAATGCATACTTCTCGAGTTATTTGCAATCGAAAGTCAAAGTTTTTCGTCGATGAAATCAACGTTTTTAATCGTTTTGCAAATAACTCGATAAGTATGCATTTTATCCAAAAAACTGAAAGTAACAATATTGTAGCTTTTAAAAAAACGAATAAAATTATTTTTTTTGTAACTGCTTTGGGACCACAACAAATCAAGGTGTGGTTTGTTAAATGTTACCTGTTATTAATCAAACACAAAATTTTAGAGTTTCAAAGGCAAATAACGCAAAATCTACGTATTTAAAAAAAATAATAATAACTTTTTTGAAGAATTTGCAAAGACCTTTCTTTAAAAAAAAATTATGTATCATAAAAATTAAGTGAGTTATGATTTAATTAGGTTAGACCAAAATTTTTTGAGTGCAAAAATCTTAAAAAACGCCCCTTAATTACCACCCAAATTATAATGAGTCGTAGCACTTTTTCAATTCTCTTTATTTATGTAGTATAAATACATTTTAAAATTTTAACCGATTTAAATTGCTTAATTTTGAAAAAAATGCAACTGCAAGTCAGAATCAAATTTCAAAATTTAAATAAAAAATGACCTTTTCTTTAAAATAACTCGAAACCTAAGAAAATACGTAAAAATTACTAAGATATCAAATTGTAGCTCTTTAAATTACAAACATTTTGCTTATTTTTTAAATTTTCTGTATGACGGAAATTAAGTGAGATATAAACGTTTAAAACGCAGCCCTTTAGACTCACTCCTTTAAAAAAGTAAGGATGTTAAACAGTTTTAATATATAGCACTTATAGTTCTATTAAAAATCTAACAAAATGTTTTTTTAAAAACTTTTTAGCATAAAAACCAATTTTCTGGGGCATTCTAAAAGCCCAAATACATTTTTTTTGTCAATATCTTTTCATTTCAATATATTTTTTAATGTAATTATACATATTTTTTCTATTTTATCCTATATATAATATATATATATATATATATATATATATATATATATATATATATATATATATATATATATATATATATATATATATATATATATATATATATATATATTATATATATAGTATTTGAATCTCAGTTTTATATTATTTATATACTATTATAATTTTGATTTTTTAAAAATGAAGTATAAGTTTGAAAGTTTTATAATAAGGGGTATTTTACCTCCAAAAAATTGGCATAATAATTTAAGGTGAGTCAATTAATTTAACTTTTGCGATTCGATTCTTTTTAAAAATCGGTTTTGTACACTTTTTTGAGATATTTGTAGATTTTTGATGATTAAAAATTACAATTAAATTAGTAATTTTTTTAAACAGTTATATTTTTCATTACACCTGTAAATATGTTATTTTTTAGGTAAATAATTGTTTTGGGTTGATTTTCAAGTTAAATATATTAAATAATGTTCAAACAATTAAATCTTATTTTTAAATATTTGAGCCTCATTTTATGTGACTTAAGCTTTAGTATGAAAGTTTTAAAGGTTTTTGCAATAAGAGGTAGTTTTTACCCCTAAAAAAATAAAAAGCGCCTTTTAGCATAATGAAGATTTTGAAGGGAAGGTTAAGTTAAGCTTAATCCCGAATTTTCATGCAAACACTGTGATAATATATTAATTTTTTAAGGTATTTTTTTAAAATTAAATTTTAATAGGATTTGATTTTTAAGGGCTGAAATATTTGAAATAAAGTTTTAAAGAAACAAAATTCTACTTTTTCAACCTATTTGAGTCAAATTTTACTCAACTTAAGCTTTGATGTATAGCTTTATTGGTTTCAGAAATAAAAGATAGTTTTCATCCTTAAAAAATAAAAAGCGCCCATCAGCATAATATAGATTTTGAAGAGGAGGGTTAGTTAAACTTAATCCCAAATTTTCATGCAAATTACATGAAAATTTGCATTTTGAAAAAACTGCCAGGTTTTGCATTTTTTTCTTCTTCGTTTCCTGGACTAGTAGGCCTACGTATTATAGCGACCACATTATTTTTTACAAATAACTAATGCCTAAACAAATGCAATAGGCAACATAAAAAGTTTTTTAACTAATTAAGTACCGTAACAACAGTTACATTCTTCCATTTTTAACTCTTTTTTAATTTTTTGCCTTTTATTTTTTGGCTGACGGGGGGTGCAATCGCCCATCGCCTTCTGAATCTGCCATGATTTCGCAAGGTCTCCAAAACAAGGAAGTTTAAAGGTTTTGGAACCCCAATGCTATGGCCCATTCGATCAAAAAATGTCCAGCCCAGTATAAAAAAACGTCAGAGTTCCCCCGCCGATTCTGCGCAATAAAAAAATTCCACGAAATATTTAATGTTTTCCCTTTACTTACGCACTGATAAATCAGTGTGTAGTTAGGCAACACATTATATTTTTATGAGAGCCGAAAGGTTTTAGGTTGTCTAAGGTTTTGGTGCAAGGGGGGCGCGCGGCGCGTTTTAAAACCCATATCCGCGCTATATCGTAAACCGTCGTCGTCTCATCATTCGTCATATTCGTTGTGGTTTTTTTGCCCTCCGCGTTTTGTTTGCTTTGTGTGAGTACCTTTTTTTTTTTTGTGGTTGCAGAATTTTTTTGATGGATAAAAACCTTCTTATTTTAGTGATTACTGTTATTAAATTGTGACTATAATTTTGGGGGTTTATTGTTTGTTACTTATAATATCGTAACAAAATGATTAGGGGTTGTAGGGTTTTGTCTTGCAACCAAGGGTAACATACCCTGCATTATATTCACTTTAGGTCAGTATTTCTTATATTTAAATTAGGTGCTTCTTTGAGACGTAACGTTAGGAAACCCAAAAATAATAATAAAACTATGAATAATAAAATAATGAAAATTTCATAGGAAATAGCAGTGATAAAAGTAAGGCAATCTTAACTATCTTTTAGATGATTTCCACAATGTTTGTGTATTTCTGTGGATTATTAAAAGAAATAAGATTTTTTAGGTACTTTTATTTCCTTTAATAATTTAGTTCATTCTTTTAAAGGATCAAAATTATTAATTACTGCAGACCAGGCAAATTTTAATATACAGGTCCCTCTAATTCAGGGGTCTCCAAACTACGGCCCGAGAGCCACATCCGGCCCGCGGACAGATTTTGTCCGGCCCTGCGGAGAGCTAGCATACTTGAAAACTCCTTTTAGAGAACAAATATTTTATAGCAAATTAAATTTAGTTTACTGAAGTATTCTTAATTTTTGTTGAATAATTATTAATATGACATCTACATTGATATTTGGCAATCCTAACTCATAACATTCTTGTAGGCTTATTGTTATTGTTTTTGTGATAAGTTGGATAAAGAAACACAGAATTGTAATGAGTAAAGACATGTATAATATGCAGAAAATTTAACTTCAGTATATAATAACTAACAAATTATTGAAATGAATCCAACTAACATTTTATAAAAATACTAATGAGATTTATGTAATTGAGATTTTCCACTGACAATAGTTTGTAGTTGTGGACTAATTTTACTTGTACCAATTATTAAAAGAGATTTAAGATGCTCATCAGTTAATTTCGATCTGTAAACATTTTTTGTGTACTTCATTTTGGAGAAGGTTTTCTACACAAATAAGTAGTACCAAAAACAGAAAACAGACCACGAGCAAATTTATGCAAATTATCAAATTGTGTCAGTGGAAGACTCTTATAAAATTCCAACAAAGATGAGTTTTGATATTTGTTCTTAATTATATCACTGCATTGTAGATCAATCATTTCCATTTGAAGTTCCGCTAGGGTTTCAATGTCAGTATCAAAAGGCTTCTGAAAAATCTTAATTTGATTCGCAATGGCATCAAAGTCCGAGAAACGAGTATCAAAATTATCTTCAAAGCACTCAAAGTTTCGATTGCAAAATCGATAGGAAACTCAGTCTCAGTAGTGTGGCTGAATATTTCACATGTTTTAAAATGTGAAAAACATTTACTTCGTAGTTGTGATTGAAACAGTCTCAATTTCTTCCGGAATGATTTGATATTAGTGTATAAATCAGGAAGATGCTGGTTTTCTCCTTGCAATCCCAAATTCAGTTCGTTCACATGTTTTGTCAAATCAACATAGAATGCTAACTTCCACAGCCATGCGTTGTTTTGTAATTCAGTAAGAGGGCGATGCTCTTCATTCAAAAAAATTTCGATCACTGCTCGAAGTTCAAAAAAGCGCTGAAGGACTTTCCCACAACTAAGCCAGCGTACGGCAGTATGATAAGGTAAGTCAGTTTCTCCAATCTCTTCAATAAATTGTCGGAATTGTCGGTGATTCAGCCCAAAAGATCTGATAAAATTAACAGTTGATATGACTGGTTTCAGAACGTCAGACATATCCAACATTTTCCGCACAAAGACTGTTGATGAATGATACAATGTAAGACTAATGGTTTTGAACCACCGTCATTTTCTACAGCCTTGACACAAGAGCGACCACTCCTTTATCTTTCCCACTCATGTTTTTGCCTCCATCAGTTGTAATACATTTCAAGTTTTTCCATCGAAGGTTCTTTGATTAATGGCCATTTCAACTTGTTTAAAAATATCTGTACCAGTAGTTGTGCCATGAATACTATACATATCAAGAAGTTCTTCGTGCACTTCATAGCTTTTATCTACTCCTCGAATATAAATCAACACCTGAGGAGTATCTGAGACACATCCAAGGCCAAAGAAACCACTCAAAATGTCCATTTTTGTCGAACAGTTGAGAGGATATATTTTCAGCGATGTTTTCTACCCTTCGAGCCACAGTGTTTGCTGACATACTGACAGTTTTAATAAATTTACCTTTTCAGGCACATTTCTTCGGCTACTGCAATTATGCATTCTTTGATCATTTCTCCATCGGTGAATGGTTTTCCACGTTTTGCAATTTCAAGAGCCACACGAAAGCTGGCACGAGTTGCAGCCTCTTGTTCAGTTTTGAGTTTTGTAAATGAAGATTGCTGCGATTTCAATCCGCGCTGCGTAGCTTCGAATTTTTCTGTCCGCAAACTTCCTGTATATTTTGAGTAATTTTGAAAATGTTTTGTTTTATAATGACGCTTAATGTTATATTCTTTGAGAACGGCTATGCTTTCACTGCAAATCAAACATAGCGCCTTGTTACTGGACTCAATTACGAAATACTGAATGTTCCACTGATCTTTGAATTTTCTGCATTCACTATCAATTTTTCGCTTCTTTTCCATACTACTAATTTACACACAAAAGCAACAATTCAAATCAAAATACTGTTATAAAGATGTCTTAAACTTAAAACACGCACAAACACGTTTTAAGGAGGTATGCAATATTTTATTTAACAACAGTGCTTAATTGAATGAAAGAAAGTACAATTTTATGCTAAAGTTCATTTTTGCTTTTTCTGTATTTGTTTAAAAAGAAATTAGATTTTTGGTTTCTTAAACTTAGGTACATTATCAACTTTTTAAGCTCGACATACTGTAGACACATAATATTTAACGGATACTGTTACAATGGATACCTAGGTACCAAAGGTTACTAAACATTTTTAACCACTGTTATTCTGTCTCATGAATGTTTGTTATTAGTGAAAAGTATATGCCTAAAAAGCAGTTATAAAAATTTTCACTTTTTAATGTACAACCAGAATCTTAGGATTAGATTAAACTCATTTACACTATCTTGCCCTTCTTTTATCACAAAATTGGTGATAAGTACATGAATGTTTGAAAGTTATTTTAAAAATCTTGTTTTTTTTATTTATTTACAAAGATTTTTGGTAAAAATACAAAACTCACAAAAATATCGACCATTTTAATAAAAGGCTTCTTTCCATGTTATATCAGATGATATAAAATCCAAAATTACACAATAATTTTAAATATTCTATGGTAGTATCGTTTAATAACCAACAATTTTGTGCAAAAAATAAAAAAAAACAGTGAATGCTTAAATTTGACATTTGATGATGTCAACTTTATAAATAGTAACAAAGAATTATGGAAGTCCGGCTCTGACCTACTATTCATTGCGCAAACTCCGCGGGGCCAACCCCCCTATTCCCGCTGCCCTGCACGCCTGGACAATTTTGTTCTACAGTATTGGGCTTCCATACACCTTTAAACTTCCTTGCTCCAAAATAGTCCGATTAATAACATGGATTAATAATAACGGCATCCGTCGCTATCGTCTCACTAGTAGGCATACTTTGATAGGGTGTACTTGTTTGCCGCGAAAATTTCAATTTACGACGTGCAGGTGAGTTTTTAGTGAGTTGCTATTTTTCCATATTTTTAGAAAGTTTAAAAAGAAGCTTCTATAACATAAATGTCAGTAAGGATATGAGGATTTTGTTTCTGGTAGGATATTGCCTATCCTCTTGACGAAATGCTTTTTCCAAAAAAAAAAAAACAAATTTTTCATATTGTTTTTTAGAAAAATGTATTTGAATTAAAATTTTTCCACAGGTGGGGTGAATCCGGACACAATGGTCAGACCTTACAAGAAGAAAATTGGTGCTCAATTTATGAACTATTCAAAAGAAAACATAAGACAAGCAGCAACATACTATAATATACTAAGATCTACACTCAGTGACAAAATGAAAGGAAATCATACAGAAAAACAAGGAGGACAAAAAGCCCTATCCGATGCAGATAAAAAACTGATTGCCGAAGGAATTACAATATTTAGTGAATGGGGTTTCCCCATGACTCATTTAAAGGTGTCGTGCAAACGTCAGTAAAGAAATTGTCCAAGAATTTTTTAATATATTGTTTGAAACCATGAAAGATGTTCCCAGTTCTGCAGATAAAAGTTGTGATAACGTTCTGCCTGAAGTGACTGACTATAAAAATATAAATGTAGGGACTTTTGTACTAGTTAGATTAGCGTGCCCAAAAGAGAAGTTTTAATTTTATATTGGCTGTGTTACAGTTATAATGGATGATAAGTCCTGCCTTATTAATTTTTTAAGAAAACACGAATCTCCAAAACTTACTTATTTTACCTATCCTGCAATAAAAGACGAAAGCATTGTTGACAAAACGGAAATGATAGAAATAATTAAATATGTTACAAATTTAAGAAGGGAAGATACAGGTTTACGTCAAATAGGTCTATTTTGTAAAAAGTTTCTGTTTAAACAGTTTAAAAACTGAAAATGTTAAGTTTATTATTTGTTTTATTCTTTATAAATGTTTTCGAGGAAAGCTTAGTTTTATAATAAAGCATTTAAATATTACAAACTTGTATTATTTTATATCTACGCAAAAAGTAGTCCTGTGGGTTTAAAATTATATTTTTTAATATTTTACTGTCCGAATTGACCCATATATATATATAAAAATTTATATAAAAATTTATATATATATATATATATATATATATATATATATATATATATATATATATATATATATATATATATATATATATATATATATATATATATATATATATATATATATATATGCTCTAATTTAATTTCCCTTTAAAAATCAGGCGGGTCCGAATTCACCCCACACATAGAGGCGAATTCAGACAGTATTTAGATGAAAAAATATTATTGAAAAAATAAGAAAATAAATGTTTTTATTTGGCTCAACCATTTCAAAGGTTATTAGAATCTACTTGATTTTGTTTATAAATTTTCCGATAAAATTGCTAACAGTATTAGAAAAAAATCTCAAAAATTGTCCGAATTCACCCCAGATGACAGTACAGCACAATACACAACTTTCTTTAAATTGTTTAGGCTTTAGCTTTATAAATTAATTGCATTTTTACTAAGTGTTTTTCTTGGTCAATAAGTATATTTTAATTGGTTTTAAATTACTTTTTTTTTAGTCTGATCCAAATGCTCCATCCGCAGTCTTTATAGAATCATTCCAGGGTTCTTACAATACCTACTTGTCGAGAAGCTACGCTCATTTAGGTTGGTATATGGGTATAAAAAAATCAGGAAAATTTAAAAAGGGACCAAAAACTAAATACCGACAAAAAGCAGTAAAGTTTCTGCCCAGAAGAACTAGATTTGAATAAGGATATAGTTTTTATTTATAGTAAAGCATGAGGGTATATGACTAACCTCAACTAACCTAGAATTAATAAATGTAAATATTTGTTTTTTTTCGTAACTGTTTTTTAAAGCTAAAAAGTATTTATTTTATTGTATTATTTGTTTGTATACAATTACACTAAAACAAGATAATCCAGTCATATTAAAAAGTATTATCTACATAAACAGTATATTTCTCACATAGTACAAAATTCATGTTCAGTAGTTTAGCTATAAGATGTAAGGATTTAATCAGTATTTGTGTTTAATTATACATTAATTAATTAATTTAAAAATGGAAATGATTGTCACACCAGTTTAAAGGCAAACACATACTTGTGTATTTCGATGCCACGTTACGCCACGCCACGCAACAACTACGTTCTTAAATTCACTCCGAGATCAGTGTCGAAAAAAATCTAAAATTGGTTTTGGTTGTCCTTGGAGTGTCCACTTAAACTACCTTTAAGAATTTTCTTGTTATAAGTTTAAATTAAATTTTACGCCACTTGGTTGCTTAAAAAAATCACAAATTCCATTATTTTTCACCACAGAATATGTATATAATTATAAAAACGTACCACAATGATAATTTAAATTGGCGAATCAGGTACGCTGATAGCAACGGCGATTACTGTTCCCTCTTCCTAATGCTACCACGTTTTTAGCGCTTTGCTTTATCCCTCCAGGTTGGCATATGCTCGAAGTTAATATCAGAGCACAAAATCTACATTAGATAAAATGAGTGTCGATTAAATTTGTCTGTCGCAGTACGTTGCCATGCTAAGTCTCTGGATTCCACACTATCCAGATTTTAACGCGTAGCATATATGGAATAGCTTATGAACATGCGTTTGCGGTACCTACTACAAGACAATAAGGACAAAGACTAATGAAATTATATTCATTAAAAAAGCCAGGGAGCATAAATGTGTATGATACTCTTGATATACTTTTTTATTTTTTTCAGAAACCATTAAGGTCTAGGATTATATGCTCGGATTACATACAAATCCTTGATTTTACTGTAACCTTAAAAAGCAATCTGAGCTTTTAATACTGGATCTAAACCCATTACACACTCTTCTATTTCTTCTTTCCACTCATCTTCATACAGGCACGGAAGGAAACGTCCATTAATTACGTGAAGCATTTAGGGGAAAGGGGGAGGGGTTCGAGCCGAATCTCACCTAATTTCACAGACTACATTCTTATTCATTTTAAATACTAGTCTTAAATAAAATTATTTAAGCAAATTATGTTTTTTTTTAATAAAACCAAGGTAATCAAGCATGGATTAACGTATTTACTTTCAAAATACGCATTTTGAAAAATCTCACGTGTAATTAGGGGGTGGGGAAGGAGGAGTCGAGCCAAATCTCACGACATCTTACCAATGGGGGTAAGGGGGACGAAAAATTGCCAAAATCGCTTTACGTAATTACTGGACAAACCCTAACAAGTTCAAGAGTATACATACCTATCTCTCTTTCGAAAGCTCTTTTTATAAACAAACAGGGCATGGATGTGCATGCTTACATTCTATAGATACATATGCGTTGCGTAGCGTGGCGAGGAAACTGTTTAGAGCTGATTTCACACCAGGCAACTTTATACCGAATTGCTGCAATTTTTATTGCGCATATGCGCAGGTTTAGGTATTTCGATTGGCTCTCGCAATTTTTATTTAAGGTGTCTTTTTCTTATGGTACTTTTACAGTTTGAAAAATTTCTTGTAAAATATTTTTCTTGCTCAAGTTTTTTTTCAAAATTTTTACAGTTTGAAATTTGTTTCTACAGTTTGCTTCAAAAATTAAGTTTACCATCTTACTTAACCTTTTAAACAACTTTCTTATATATTTCTAAAATTCCCAAATATAAAATAAATGCACGTAAGAACTTTTTCGTTGTTATTTAGAAATTTATTTTTATCAACCCTCGACGTTTTTTTAGGTAAAGTTAATTGTTTACTCTCCAAATATTTTAATGTTGGTACTTAAAAAATTACTATAAAAATATTCACGAAAATAGCCAGCAGCTGCATGAAAAATGGTGCCTGCCGTATTCTTCGTGAAAGAAAAATTTTAGCCATTCTTAAAAAGCCAAAAAGTCGCCTGCGCAAATACAAAAATTGTGGACCGGGAAAATTTTTATGCACGAAATCTTTAAAACTGTAAACATCTCTGGAAAGCTTCTTCCAATATTTTATTTTGACTATGAAACTTATGTACAGGGTTATTCATTTTAAAGTAAACAGGGCTTTATTTTTGAACTTCCCTGTACTTTTTAAAAAACGAATATAGCCATTTCGTGTATTTTTTCCGTAGAGTTCAATAATCTAATCAGAAAAATATTTGAAACAAAAACAAAAGAGTTACAGCACGAGTGACGTATTTTTTAAATGGAATACCCCGTATATTTTTATATTAATAGATAGAGATTTTCACGAGGAATTCGGTGATATAGGGGTTGCTGGGTTTATTTCCTGCGGTTCTGCTGCAATTGTCTAAAAACTGCATGATACTATAAGGATAGTTTCAAGTGAAAAAACCTGGCTGCCACAGTTCACAGGTGCTTATTTGTCAAAGTCAAGAATTTTAAAAATACGTTTATTACTTTTTGGAGTAGTTTTATAATGGGGTTTTCATCAGAAGAACGGCTTCAAATGGTCAACTTATATTATATGCTAAAAATGATATGCTATATCTATTTCTAAACCAAGCAGCAAAATTACAATAAACGGAAAAAATTAAAATACAATACGAGGTAAAATATGGTGGTAATAAGAACACTTATAACAAAAAATTATAATATTACTAATAATTTAAATGTCCTATATGACCCCCGATATTTTCGAAACATGATCTCCTTAGCCTTTCTAAGCTCGCCGATATTCTTTGAGGTTCTAGGTTAAGACACTTGATTTCATTTACAATTTTTTCTCTCATTTCTTTCGTGTTTGTGTTCCCATTTTGGTAAACAACATTCTTCAAGAGACCCTATAGAAAAGCGTCCAAAATTGTAATATCTGGACTATTAGGTGGCCATCTAATAGTGCCACAACGTCCAATCCACTGATTGTATCGGCGATTGAGATACTGCACAACTTGACGAACAGCATGGGGCGGCACTTCGTCTTGTTGCCAAATTATCTTAAGATACGTTTCGAGTGGGAATTCTTCTAAAATGTCCTCAATATCGTTGTTAAGAAGATTGAGATATCTTTCTCCAGTTAAGGATCCCTCATAGAATATTGGACACCAGACATAAACAAAAGACCTCCCTTGGTATTTAATCTTTTGAAATTTCTTGGGATTTTGTCTTGCCCAGCTGTGCATATTGCGTCGGTTAAACATTCTCGATGTACTGAACGTAGCTTCATCCGTCCAAAGAATCGTTTAAAACAGGGTAGAATCGTTATCTTGTTCATGGATTAAAATTTGTGCAACAAATTGAAAGCGAAGTTCCTTTTGTTCACATGTTAAATGCTGCACTGGAAGAACGTGATATGGAAGATACTTAAAATATTTCAGTGTTCTCTGAACCGACGCAAAGGTTACTCTTCTTCTTGCAGGGCCACACCTCAAGTCTCTAACTGTCAGTAATTGACTTCATGGGATACAAAGTAAAATAATTTAGAATAGCTTGATCCCGGTTTCTTTAGCCCATTGTAGTCTTTTTCAAATATGTAACGATTTTGTTTCTTTGAATTAGACCTTCAGTTTTAAAATCGTTTTTACTGATATATTTCGGTGGAAATTTGCAACATATCTTCGTTGTGTTTCCCTGGCGTTTTCTCCACATTTATAATAGAGAGTTATAATTTGAAGCTGTTCTTCTGATGAAAACCTCATTATAAAACTACTCCAAAAAGTAATAAACGTATTTTTAAAATTCTTGATTTTGACAAATAAGCACCTGTGACCTGTGGCAGCCAAGTTTTTTCAGGTGCAACTATCCTTATAGTATCATGCAGCTTTTAGACAATTCCAGCAGAACCGCAGGAAATAAACCCAGCAACCCCTATATCACCGAATTCCTCGTAAAAATCTCTTTCTATTGATATAAAAATATACGGGGTATCCCATTTAAAAAATACATCACTCGAGCTGTAACTCTTTTGTTTTTGTTTCAAATGTTTTT
Organism: Listronotus oregonensis; assembly: GCA_019359885.1. NCBI lineage: Eukaryota > Metazoa > Arthropoda > Insecta > Coleoptera > Curculionidae > Listronotus > Listronotus oregonensis. The sequence goes on from JAHBCN010002247.1 coordinate 33,301, forward strand.
TTGATTAGATTATTGAATTCTACGGAAAAAAATACACAAAATGGCTATATTCGTCTTTTAAAAAAGTACAGTGAAGTTTAAAAAAAAAGTCCTGTTTACTTTAAAATGAATAACCCTGTACAGGGTGACGCCTTTTTATTGGGTTTCCATAGTATTGGAAAAACTACACGATATAGAGCAAATTTGATGGCACATTCTTCAGTTTGATTTTTGAAACAACTGCAATCGTTAAAAGCAGATTGCGGCTAACTTGATTTGTCTCCGAGATTTTTTAAATTTTGACAATTCACCACACATTTGTATCTCGGTTGTTACTAAATATAGAAAAAAAGTAAAAAAGCAAGTTTTGTAGACTTTTATGTAGAATCCAGTCGCCTGCTCAATTTTGCCACTTATAGTTAAGAAGATTTAATGCAAAGTTGTTTTTTTTTATGGGACACCCTGTATATTATTTTACCATTCATTTCAAAATAAAATTACCTCGTTAATAATACAACACATTTAATTTTTATTTAAAAAAAAATATTTATTTTTGAAAAAAATAAAAATTATGGAAAAAGACATTAAGAACCTGAACATAGTATTTAAATTGTGCACTCCCTGTATAATATATTATTCTTAATATTTTATTACCTATTTATGATTTATTAATTTTTTATTATTTTCTTAACGATCCACAGGTAACTAAGTAGGTTTTCATCTAGTCTTTTAAAAATATTAATGCTTGGTTGAATTCTTTTTCGATATCCAGCGAAATACATCTGTAAGGCATTTGCACTTTTTATCTCCTTTTGATTTAAAGTTTAATAATATTATATATTTTAAAGTTTTAAAGTTTATTTTATTTAAATCAAAATTTAAGAACACAAAAAGATGAACATACTGCAGTGACTATTTGTTCCTAAGCCAACTTGCATTCCAATAAACAAAATGCGTACTTGTCAGTTATTTGAAATTAAGAATAAGTAGAAAATGGGCAATTAGCTAATTTATTATTTTATTATTTTTATTAAAAAAATCAACTTAGGCACTGATAAGTTTATTCTAATGTAAATTTTATACAGGTGTGCAAAATTTAAATCTTGAGATTTTCCTAAAAATTTTTACAAATAATCAATTTCTTTAAAAATAAATATAAAGTGTGTCGTATCAACAGATAGTAATTTATTGAGAATCAAATGGTCAAATAATATGCAGGGTATCCCATTAAAAAAATGCATATTTGGGGTATATCTTAAAAATTTTACCTGACGAAAAATAATTAACTACGCCACTGGATTCTACGTAAAATTCTACATAATAATGCCATTTACCATTTTTCCTATCTTTACTAAAAACCTAAATACAGAGGTGTACTGAAATGGTTAACATTTGAAAAATGCCCTGTATCTCCCAAATGAATTAAGTTAGCCGCGATCTACTTTTTACCTTTGCACTTTTTTTTCTAATTTTTGGACATTCCACGAAGGCTGAGGCCTAAGTACTAAGATACCGTGGGTGTCTTAAGTGTGGTGAGAGGGAGTTTGAGTTTGGAGTTGTTTCGAAAATTGAACGCGAGAATGTGCCATCAGATTTGCTCTACTTCTTGTAGTTTTCCCAGTACCCCGTAAATCCACCAAAAAGTATATGTCGCACTCACATGGTGTAATTCTCCATTTCATGAACTGAATTTCCAGTTTCTGAAGTGGAACCAGATAGTGTAATAATATTTTATTTCACCATCTGGATAATATTTTTGTGCAGTTCATGAAATTGATATACCATTTTTCCACTTGGTGAAACGAGACGGTATTACAGTCATCTGGACACAAAAATCATCCAGTTCCTGTACGGTATATTTGGCATTTATCTATTTACTTTAATACAATGCAATGACTCAACATTTTTAGTTAGTTGTGGTTAGTTTTTCCGTGTAATGTTGATCAAGAAGAGTATAACAATTATCTTTGATATTTAACATTTTTGCTTTAGTAGTTCAATATAATGTTCATGCCATTCAAAACACCGACGACTAATTGTTTCACCAAGTGGACAAATGCCAAATATACAGTACAGGAACTGGATGATTTTTGTGTCCAGATGGTGTAATATAGTCTCGCTTCTCTAAGTGGAAAAATTACATATCTATTTCATGAACTGGACATTAAAATTGTCCAGATAGTAAAATAAAATATTATTACACTATCTGGTTCCACTTCACGAACTGGACATCCAGTTCTCGAAATGGACAACTACGCCAAGTGGGTGCGACATATACAGTGTGTCCCAAATTTTTGGGGAATGTATGGGGATCTTGGAAACCACGATAGATAGAAAATCGGTTAAATGGGAAAAGTTTCGGACAATTATGTTAGTAAGCTTATCCCGTTTACTACATGGTTTTATCTATTCAGGTTTTTGATAAATTTGGAAAAACCTAAAACATGCATTTTCGAAAATCGCCCATATTTTTTTTATAAGTGAAAATTTTTCTAATCTGTAAAAACTTCTTCAAAGCAACTTTTTTTTGTAGAATATGACCAAGTAGTCAATTTTTATTTTCTACGTTTCGGGTTTTTAGAATCATCATCAACTTTATTTTTTCATATGGACGCCATAATGGATTTTTACGCAGCCAAATAGTGCTTTTTATTCTGATTTCAACAATGTATAACATGTTATAATTTTAGAGTTTCTAACCTCATTTATTTCAAAAAACAAATATTTTTTCAGTTGGCCTTGATTCCGGCGAACGTCATTTTTTTGTAAACAATAAAATATTAGTAATTGGCAAAGTAGATAAGCTGAACAGATATTTTACAGAAATGGGTTCGCGAACATAGCTATAACGTTAATATCGTGTTACAACAAAATGTAATGGCGCCCATATGGAAAAGTAAAGTTGATGAATCATCATCAACTTTACTTTTTCATATGGGCGCCATATTGGATTTTTTCGCAGCCAAATATTGCTTTTTATTCTTATTTCAACAATGTATAACATGTTATAGTTTAGGAGTTTATAACCTCATCCACTTTAAAAAACAAATATTTTCTCAGTTGGCCTTGATTCCGGCGAATGTCATCTAGCGTCATTATCAAGTGGTACGTTATTAAAAATTTTTCAACTTTGTAAAATAGTTAATTATTTAAAGAAAAACTTGATATTTTGCAACGTTATTTCCAAAGCAACAGAAATGTTAATATAGCTGCGCAAACGTATTTCGACAATTTTCCTGAAAGGCAGCATCCTAAACCAACATACTTTCGAAAACTGGTTACAAATTTGTTTAAATTCGGAAGTTTTAAAAAACCACGACCTAAGAAGTACGCTCAAGAAAATCGACAACGAGATGTTGCAGTTAACCAACATTTTAAAGAAAATCAAACATCTTTAGCCAGGGATGTTAATAGAGAATTCCACATACCTAAGTCAACCATTCATAGGGTAGTTGGGACTATTTAAAAAATATCGTTAATATGTTGAGAAATATGAACAACATTTTGAATTTTAGGTCGTTATTTTACATCTTCGTTTTAGTAGGAATATTAGTTTAGCCACTTTTCATTGTTTTTGTTTTCACTTGTTTCAATTAACTTGTTATGTGTAGTTTTGTTGTAACACAGTATTAACGTTAAAGCTATGTTCACGAATCCATTTCTGTAAAATATCTGTTCAGCTTATCTATTTTGCCAATTACTAATATTTTATTGTTTACAAAAAAAAATGACGTTCGCCGAAATCAAGGCCAACTGAGAAAATATTTGTTTTTTGAAATAAATGAGGTTATAAATTTTTAAATTATAACATGTTATACATTGTTGAAATCAGACTAAAAAGCACTATTAGGCTGCGTAAAAATCCAATATGGCGTCCATATGAAAAAATAAAGTTGATGATGATTCTAAGAACTCGAAACATAGAAAATAAAAATTGTCTACTCGGTCATATTCTACAAAAAAAGTTGCTTTAAAGAAGTTTTTACAGATTTAAAAAAATTTCACTTATAAAAAAAATATGGCCGCTTTCGAAAATACATGTTTTAGGTTTTTTCAAAATTTATCAAAAACCTGAATAGATAAAACCATGTAGTAAACGGGATAAGCTTACTAACATAATTGTCCAAAACTTTCCCCATTTAACCGATTTTCTATCTATCGTGGTTTCCAAGATCCTCATACATTCCCCACCAATTTGGGACACACTGAATACGATACATTTTTTTAATGAATTTTCTTCTCACCAACAAATTAAATAATTAATTAAAATTACTTATAAGCATACTTTTTCATTTATTTTTTAAAAGAGGCGTTAAAAGAGAAAGCAAAATAACAATCAGCTTCCGGATTTATTATTGATTACTTTATTTTTAAGTGTAAAAAAGTGACCATATTCACATTTTAATATAATTTGACTCGTTTTTTTTTCACATAATTTGGTTGGGTAGGTGGTTTACCGAAACCGAACTTTCTTTTACAAAATTATTTTATGATTAGATTCTACAAAAAAGTTGTTAAAAAATGTTTTAAAAATTTTTGAGAAATAATAATGTGCAGCATACTTTTAAAATTGCAACCAGCTAATTATTTTGTTTGTTACCTTATAGCTAACCCGTTTACCCAACCAATTTACGATTTGCATTTTAAAGCTAAATTGTTTCTGTTTAAGAATTCCACCCTGTATATTTTTACCTGCAATAAACGGTAACTATTTTGTGCATTTATATACATATAATATATATCTAAGCTAATAATTTATAATTTTAGATATCACTTTATCTATATTTTTCAATAAACGCTTCAAAATAACTTGTGTTTTTAATTCTATTACTTTTATATTCCATTCCAGCTACATTTATCACGGTTTACACATACTAAAAAATGTAAAGCATTTAAGTTTTTTGAATTAAAAATAGTGATTAAATTTAGTGGCTAACATAATTTTTAGTTTTAAAATAGCATTTCACTTTGAACGTGAGAAAAATGGGTTTTCAAACATTCTTTTCAATTTTCCAGTGTATATTTATTTGCCATTACAATCTATTTTAATAGCTGTTGTTTAACTATTGTGTTTAAAACAAACATTTTAGATATTTTGATGGGTGTACCAAATTTGTGAACATCCTGTGTAATGTTTTAGTCACACTGACATAGGTAAAACTAAGTGTAGTACGTAAAAATTGTTTTAAGTTTATTATTTACATGGGGTAAGTTTTTTAGAATTTGGAAATAAAAATAAATTATAGTGTAAAAAAACTAAAAGAACACGCTTTTATAACAAACTGAACTTAAAAATAGAAAATAATTTAATTATAGTAAAAAAGCGTGAGATGGTTGATATTAAATTAATGTAATCTTGAATTTTTTCGGATATGCAGTTATGTCAAAATGCCAAAAAAAAACGTATTTCTTAGCTGTTAACAATTGACATACCAAAGGTGCGTTCGATTTGTATATTCAATTTGCTCATTTGTTCACATCGTTGGAGATGGATCTGACAAATGTTTTTATTAATCTTTAATTTATATTTTTTTACAAATATATTTCTTTATAATTTGGATTTTTTATAAACTGTAAAGGCTCTATTTTCCATACTTTTAAGAAAAACTAAAAGTTTTTTTAACAATATAAAATCTGATTTATTTATAAAAAAGTGTACAAAAATGCTTTCTTAACAATACTTTAAAATGCAAACAGCTCATCATTCTAAATTTATTGGCATTTTTTGAGCTAGAGAAACAACAAGAAGCTGCAGGAATTGCCTTAAACCTTCAACATTTGGTGGAAAGGACAGCTGCCCCAACGAAAGTAAGTGAAGGAGCAATATTTAATTTAAAAAAAATGGACTAAAATGGGACAAAAGCTTTAAAAAAGTATCATCAACAAGGGCAAAAGGATATTCCAAAAGATGTTGATTGCAATACAGTGCAATATAAACCAATGGTAACAATAGCAAACTTAATGTGTGGCAAAGTGATTAAACTAAATTTAAATAAATAAATAAATAAACAATTTTTAAATAAAATATTACATGATATAAATCAAAGATCGTCAAGGTCACATAACAGATTGTCGCTCTCATCTTCGTCATCCGAATCAGTCACTATGACGGGGCTTATATCTGAAGCATCGCATATTCTGATTACTTCCCAAGCTTCTAGGATCTCTTTTTGGGCGTGCCGAATGTAGTTCTGCCAATGTTCAGCGGTTATTTCGCCAAGTTCCTTTTCCCACTTTGCCAACACTTCAGAAGAGGTTCCTTTTAAGGCAGAAATATATTGGTCATATTTTCTTTTGCACTCTGACCAAACCATTTCGATTGGATTATATTGACAATGGTACGGTGGGAGGCGAAGAACTTTATGACCAAAAGGTTTCACATATTCGTCAAGGAAATATTTCTTTTCTAAACTTTGGTTTTTTTCTACCAAATCCCAGAGTTGGTCTTTCATAGCTGTCTCAGGAAAGGCAATATTTTCTTCGGAAAGCCACAAAATTAATCTTTTTTTGGTCCAAGATTTGCGGGGTACCAGGCCGGAGTGGTAGCTAGCGTTGTCCGTGATAATTAATGATTTGGGCGGCAAATTTGGAACAAGTTGATATTTAAACCATTTTTCGAAATTTTGGCGATTCATGCTATCATGGTAGTCGCCATTCTTTGTACCACTTTTAAAGACTAAACTAGCTCCCTTGATAAATCCGTTTTCATTGCCGGCGTTGACGACGATATATCTATAACCTAAAAAAATTAACGGTTTTAACATCGGCGCAACAGGGAAAAAAATGTTTTTATAGTATTAATTTAGATGTCTAGTATAATTAGAAACATATATCCACTTCATCCCATCACGAATCCAAATCCCAAGACAATTCTTAAATCCAACCCTAGCACATTAATCAAAACGGAAAAAAATGTTAGGGCGCAAGTGTAAAGGTATTGGTAATTGATCCCCTACCAATGGTTTCTTTTTGAATAAAACCAACTTTTACTTACCTTCACTGCTTTTTGAAGAGCTGGTGGCTTTGGTATCATTTTGCCAGGTATTTCTAAAAGATCCTTTACTGAATATCCATGTTTCATCAAGAAATACTGGAGTAAGACCGTTTTGAAGTAGACTCATATTTTTTGTGTATTCTCTCAAAAATTTAATTCTTTAATTAAAAACATCTGGTAATCCATGAGATACTTTCGGTAGTTACTTTTCTTCCACTGAAGGCCAATTTCTTTTACCCATTTTCGCAAAAAACTAATGGAGAAGTTAAAATGATTGCTCATTTCATCATTTAATTTTTGATGTAGAGATTTTATGGTAATATGCTCTTTAAGTGCATTCATGCAATAAATGGTATCCCGGATCTTGCTTTTTAAGTAGTCAGTAATTTTGATATGCTCTTTATTTCTTGTTGATTATACTTCTTTAAAACTTTTGTCCGATTTTAGTCCATATTTTTTTAAATTAAATATTGCTCTTGCACTCACTTTTGTTGCGGCAGCTGTCCTTTTCACCACATTTTAAAAGTTCAAGGCAATTCCTGCAGCTTCTTGTTGCTTCTCTACCTCAAAAAAAGCAAATAAATTTAGAAACAGGAGCTGGCTTTGCTCGTTTAGTCGCTTATTTCTTATTTTTTTCGGCATTTTTACTTTTAACGCACGCAGATCATTTTTTTTTTGACAATGCGAAATTTTAAACTTGGGAATTTGTCATTGTGACAAAGTGACAAGTAACAGTTGAATCAAGAAAACACATGACTTTTTTTGGTAAGTTTATTTTTCTCTCTGCAATAGTGTATCAGTTAAGGATGCAAAAAAATGTCGGAACTGCATATCCGAAAAAATTCAACTATAACAACTATTTTATTGGTAGCTATTTACGAAATTACAGTTATTATGAAAATATAGTAAATTTCACCCCACGCTTTTTTATTATAATTTAATTATTATTTACTTTATAGTCCGGTTTGCTATAAAGCGTGTTTTTTTTATTTTATAGTCCCCAAACAACATCAAAATTGGCGAATGCGTAAGTATTGCCATTTTGAGAAAGTGTTATTTTATTTATTTTTTATTCTTATGATCCTAGTCAGGACATTAGAACGAAGTTATAAAATATTTGTATTGTCATCGGCTCTTGACTCCTATACAAATTTTCAAATTAATCAGACTTCTTAAAGTTGGTGAAAATTAAGTTGAAAGATTCCGATACATAGATAAATACAAGTGAAGCTAATAAAAGCGTGGTAATTAACTGAAATCAAAATTTACTTTCCAATATACATCAAAGTTTGGCTGCAATAAGTACATAATTTTTAGATTATTTCTTCACATATTCACGTTCCGAGTTTGGGCACTTTTACCATCGTTCTGGGAATTTTATTATATCTCTTTTACGTTATGTTTTGGTTCGGCGCGAAGCCACTCATGCACAAACTCGGCATTACCGATATTGTCTTGATTTAAGCCACCCAATGCCTGTTTAGCTATCCAAACAGAGAAATCCCATAATGATAAATTCTACATAACTTCGGACTCTAATACTATATTCTTAAATGTCTTCAATTGGCTTTTTTACATCCTAGATAAAGCAAAATAAATTTAGGCACTTTTTTTGATAAATTCTGCGATTTTATCAAAAATGTGATAATTTTATTTAATTATTTTTGTGGTATGTTTTCAAATTTTATATACAGATTTTGTTTCGTCGCGAAAAAATAAATAGGATTTGTGACCATTATACATCCGGGTGGTGTGAAATTTAGAGCGATTTCAGCCCGTTTTGATACCTCGATTTTGGTAGGTGCCAATTGGTACGTCCTACGTCACAACCGTAATTTCTGTCTATGATAGTACCCAAATTTGTTCGGTCCCTATTTGGTAGGTGTTGATTAATTGTAAAATAATTTGATTTTGTTACCCTTTATTTAAAAGATAACAGCTTATTCTGTTGTTCTATGACAAGTTTTAAAACAATATCTTTGAATTTTATAGTTCCTAAAATAGGTTGTTTTATTTTTCAATATTCAACCCACGATAACTGTAGTTAACAAACCAAAGAGGTACCAAAATTGATTTGACGTTAAAAGTTAGGTTGAAGTTGAAACCTTAAGGGGATGGAAATCAATTTTGGTGTTCTTTTATTACTTTAAGCAATTCGCCTGTGTCTCATGTAACCAAAAATCTGCTTTCACTAGGCCAGGAGTGGCCCATTAATCGATCACGATCACCGGTCGATCGCGGCTATTAGTCCAGTATATCGTGGTAAAGTAGAAAGAATATAAGTTTAATATTTCAAAAATGAGAAGTTGGTGAAATTTATTAGTTTTCCGTTTAATAATTCCATTGATCATAGTGACATCTATGAAATAGCTTAAAAATAATTTACATATATATTTTAAATGAACCACATAATATTTCAAAACCAAATTATTACTCTGCGCTGCGATTTCTAAAAGGCAGGTCATCATCTTGTCTATATTTCTAGGCATTGGTTGGTATCCAACTGGAAATATCCAAATGTAAAGAAATGTATTCCTGTTTTGGTGCAACATATCTTTGTAAATCAGCATTTTTCTACTTAAAACAAATAAAAAGTAAACAGCATTTTCTCTTGACAGACGCACAAAAATTAGATTGGATTGGGTATCAATTTCCAACTACCAACATGTTGTGGTAATCTAATTATATTGTGGTAATTTATAAGTGATAATTAAGGATAATTTTTAATGTTATGTTTTTCTTCTTAATAATATTTAAAAAAACAACATAATTGGGATCCCTGCGGAAATGGATCAAAATATGTCCAGATAGAAATTCTATCATAACTTAACTGATAAATTCTCATTAAAAACATTATGAATTAATCTGTAATCTCTTTAGAAAAGCAATAAGTCGGAACTGTCGATACTTTATTTTCCTTTTCTTTTTATTTTTATGATTATATTCCCATACAAAAACATGAATACATTATTTTTCTCTTAATCTGTAAGTATCCAGAATTGCTGTTACAAAAACACAGTAGTTTATCATAACTTCCAATAAAACATCGTATTTTATTTGGATCGATCAGGCTTTTTCCACAGGGACATTGTTTCATTTAAAATTTCAAGAATTATGTAATTGGTAAATTGCACCTAAGTAAACAGTACATAGATCTTGTGTCCAATCAAGTTGGCCACCTGCTCCAGACTGTGCAATTCATTTTTTTGAGGGTATTTTTGTAGTCATTCGAGGGAGTATCGGGTGAGTCGTTATCTTGATCGATCGATTGGTTTATTGTCTTTGGTTTAACTTTTCGAATGAGGAGAATAATGAGACGTATTAATGAGGTTCCGTTATCTTAAAAAAACTGGCCTTGCAGATTTAAGTGGTGCCACTCCCTCGTAAAGTTTTAAGACACAAATTGCCATGTTTTGTTTGTGAAAGAAATTTACAGTCGTCATAAAAGATGCAACCGTTTTTTAATTAGATAAAAACAAACTATGTATGAGAGATTATCAGGATAAATTAATTGAAAAGTAGGCTGATAACAATATTTTCTAATCAGTTATTAATTTATTATCCTTTTAAGTCTTGTTTATGAACTTGTATAACCCTGAAACATGTCTAAATATTAAAATCTATTATTAATCACACTTTTACAGTACCTCGATTCTTATCAGGTTGTGCTACCAGAAGTCTGGTTTACTTTAATGACTAAAAATACAATCATGTTCGTTCTGATGAAACGGTCTCACTTTAACAATGACCTTATTTAAAAAACACAATAAATCCATAGCCACACCAGCTTGAAAAAATTTCTGATTTTTTTTGAGCCCAAAAGTATGTAATGTATGTAACCCAAACCAGACTCGGCTTGGAATATTGTTCTATGTCTGGGAACTTGCGTTTACCACAACTTTTGACATTCTTGATTCTATTCGATGGAGAGCTGATCGTCTTATTAATGATCCCACCTTTACAAGAAAGCTTGCTTCGTTTACCCACTGATAAGGTGTAGGGATCCTGTGGCTCTTTTATAGGTATTTTTGACTGTTTTTATTCCAAGGAATTAGCCAATATAATTCCTTCCCTTGCAACTTCCAACAGAGCAACATGGTATGCTACGTTTATGAATTCTTTTGCAGTTTTTCTGGAGAGACCCGAACTTTCCAGTTGATTCACTAATACCTAGAGTTTCTATAATGTAAAACCTTTGAACCTTCGAATCTCCAAATCCTTAATTCTCGTGTTAATAAACTGTCCCTTACATTACTGAGGACACCCACTGTACCGGGTGACCATTCGAAAACTACCACCTCCCTTGACTTTTTTATTTGAAGTTTCTTAAAAAAATGTTTAATATGAAAGTTGTAGGGGCAAATTTGAAGAGTTTAAACATAATTGTAGGTATTATACAGGATGCATTATAAAGACGTGGCATACCATAGTTATGACTAACCACAACTATTCGCTGGTTTTCGAACTAGGGAAGTTTAAAAGTTGTATTACTTGCTTTGAAACGCAGTAAAAAGTTTGCAGTAGGCCATATCTGTCGTCATGACAGTTTAAGGTGACATGTTTTTTCTTTAAAAATCTGAATAATTTGTATGAAAAAATGGTTTATTCAACAGAAGAAAAACAATAATTTTGTTTCCTATTTATTGAAATAATTATAAGCTCGACATCCTTATGAAGGCGTTCCTGCAAGACACACCGTTAAAAGCATTTTTACAAAATTTAGAACAACTTCAAATCTCGACAGGAAGAAATCTGTCTATCCAAATGATGGAAATAGTGATTTAAATGTTATCCTACATTTCATGGAAAACCCCAACAAGTCAGTTAGAACTGCTTCAAAAGACTTGCAAGCTATGCATGGACCACAAAAATACGGGCGCGAGTCAATACGTAAGGTTTTAAAACAAAGTAAGTTTAAACCTTTTAAATACCATAAAGTTCAAAAACACACACAAGCTCAAAAGGATCAAAGACTAAATTTTTGCAATTTGTTGTTGAACAGGCTAAATAATAACAGATACTTTTCAGACCTGCTGGAAAATTTGCCTCTAAGGCATTATCGCACTTTAGTTTTCCAACATGATGGAGCTCCACCACATGTTGTTTGACAAGTAAAAAACTTATTAGATGAAAATTATGATGAATGGATTGGACGGAACGGGGCAATTCATTGGCCAGCTAATAGTCCGGATCTGACGCCAATGAACTACTTTTTATGGAGATATATAAAAAATTTAATTTACCAACAGGACCTAGGTAATGCTGATTTTATAAAAAATATTAATAGGCATAAAATTAACAATTAACGTATTAAATCAAATAAATTCTCGCTTCATAGAAAATTCAATAGCACATTTGGAAACTTGTTACCAAGAATGTGTGCAGAACCAGTGGATAACGTAAAGTGTGATAATTATTATGTTATCTTAAATTATTACTGTTTTATTGTTGGAATAAAAATTGAGTTTGTTACACCAGCATTTATTTAAATTATTCAATTTTTAAACATCTTATGTTCGAAAACCAGTGAATTTAGGCCTATAGGGTTTTATCTAAAAAATGCTTAGAATTTTAGGCAGAACTGAAATATTAAGTCAAATACAGGGTGTCTAATTTAAAAAATCATAATTATGGTTCATATTAAACATTTTTTAAGAAACTTTAAATAAAAAAGCCAAGGGAGGTGGTAGTTTTCAAATGGTCACCCGGTACGGCAGTACTTAGACTTTAAGGTTTCGTGAAATGCAAAGAACTGTATGTATTTCCAAATGTTACCCATTGTAGAAATTCGTACTACTTGTTTTTTTTTAATAGGTGATTATGTATCTGTACAATTTAGGTTTAATGTCACTGTAATCATTGCAGAATAATGGAAGGAGAAGGAACTCCATTTGGACATAAGGTTCAGCTTTATTGCGAGCGAGGATTTTTATTAAGAATTTTGGAAAATGGTCACATTTCGGGTACACAGGATAATCTCGATTCATCCAGTAGGTAACGTAATAATTATTTTTTAAATATAAAATATATTTTTTAAATTTTCCCACTTAAATATTAAAAATGTTTCTATTTTTCTAGCGCATCTAAAGCTATTATCAGGAAGTGATATTGGTACAGTAAAAATTAAAGGACTTCAGTCAGGACTGTATGTTTGCTTTACCGAAAATGGAAATTTATATGGAGAGGTAACTGTTTATAGATAGTTTTGTGTTCAGACATGGTCTCAAGCCTGGCATAACAAGAAACCAGCAGATGAAGTGTTACACAAAATTTGTTTTAACAGCATAAAGCATAATAACATATAATTTTTTACCGTATATGTAATGTTGACATTACATGTACTTTTTCAAATCTTAAAAGTGTCACAGTTCTGTACTTTTACATTTTACCGTGACCCCAATGCCTGCAAAGGCGTTTCCGTGCCCATTTCCCTACTTGTTTTTTTATTTTCAAAATTCAAAGTTCAAATCAAAGTTCAAAGTGTCAACGTTCTTTGACAATATATGTAGGATTTTGTGCAATAAAATCTTTGAGTTTTTGCCTTAGAATTTAAAGGCCCCCACCGACCTCCTTCTTTTTAAGCAGTTTTAATCGTGGCGATCAAAAACGTCTATTAACATTGATAGTTTGTGGGCGAAAACCGAACATAACTCCGTCGGTGAAAATTTCTGAAATCTTAATCGTGGATTCGTCCGTGTTTGTTTAAAAACAAAGTGTGGGTGCCAGAACGTTTTTCATGGTCATTCTTGTAACAAATAAACACGCTTTATTTACGTTTTTCGGTGAACGACACAAAACACGAAAAAAAAGTGAATAACTGCAGCTTTCAGCGATTAAAACGTTTTAAAATTAAGTTAAGTGTAGGAAAATAAAAGTTTTAATCGTCCGACTTAGCAATCTTAATCGGCAATTAGAAAGCTTAAAAAGAACGACAGTCTGTGGGGCCCTTACGGATTGAAAATAAAATTGTATATACAAACCTCGAGGTTAAGTTTATTTCGACGCTACGCGTCTAGATATACTATATAACCTCTTGACCAGCAATGAAGCATTTGCTGTCTCGGTTTGTACTATACTATTAAATTAAGTATGAAAGCGTAATATCAAACCTCCAATAGAATTTTTAGTTTGCCAAAAAATATCGCTTTGAACTATTTCTTCGTTATTTGTAAACGTGTGTAAACTTTGTTCCCAATATAATACATACTAATTCTTTTTATTTTCTAGAAATATATACATAAGAACTGTAATTTATGTACATTCTTCTTTTTCTTTCCTGGGAGCCGTCCAGATTTTCTACCGGAGGCAGCGCAGCCTCATTGGCTTTTTGTGCCTAATCTCCCATTGTCTTTTATATCAATCCTCCCATTAGTCTTGTTCCTTCTACAAGTCTGTATAACCCCGAGACTGGTTGGTTGATATATTACGTGGGCTCATTTTTGGTTGCCCAAATAATGCCTGTCTTTTGTGTTTCAACGCTTCACATTCGCACAGGATATGGTAGGCTGTTTCTTTCCCCTCGTCGCACATTCTGCAACTTGGGTCCCCATTGTATGAGCCTATCTTGTGTAGGTGTCCTCTTAGGTTATCGTGCCCTGTTAGCAGCCCTACTGTTATGCGAAGTCTTTTCCTACTTTGTCTGAGTAGTTCTTCCTTCGTTCTTTTGGGCCCTATGAAGCCTTTTCCATGTCTTATTCTACTGAGGCTCCCCAGCATTCCTCGTTTTTGTTTCGGATCCATTCCCTGCTTGGTCTCGTGCTGTGGTTTTGGTCACTTCAAGGGCAGGTTCTGGCCCAAAGTATGGTATACATGATCCCTGTCTCGCTAGATCATCCACTTTTTGTTGCCTATTCCCCGAATGTACTGGTACCCACAAGAGAGTTACTTTGTTGCGTTCTCTCAGGACTTCCAGTTCTATTTGGCAATCCCATGTCAGCCTGGACGTTACCTTGTCGTTTACTAGTGCCCCTAGTGACGTCTGTTATTATGCAGATCCGCTTGTTTTTATAAGCCCTCCTGTTATTAACTTTTGCACAGTGCAGTAAAGCATATATTTCCGTTTGAAATACAGAACTGTGTGTTCCTAGTAGAATGGAAATTTGTAAATTTCTCATATCACTGTTTATGTCCACCCCAGTTTCTTGCTGGGTTTTGGAACCATCTGTATACCAGATATTGTCTTCAACCGTACCGGGAAGATCGGGTTGCTGCTACTCACTTCCATCTAGAATTTTTACTTCACAGTTTTTGTTAAATGAGTTTTGGAGAATCATCTGGACTGTTCTCACATGCAGGATGTTGTCATCAATTTGACTTTTTATGTCGTGTTGTCCCAAACTAGCGCAGACACCAGTTGATTTTTGTTGCAGCCGAAAGCAGCCTCTTGCCTTTCCCATCACTATGAGGTTAAGTGGTGGAAGGTTCAAGAGACACCCCAGGGCTGCTGTTGGGGTTGTTTTGATTGCCCCTGTTATAGCTAAGCAAGCAAGTCTCTGTACCTTGGCCAGTTCTGTAACAGCAGTTCTTTGTCGCTTTTTTGTCCAATTTTACATTCAATTGTTCCGTAATTTTCACATATAAAAAAGATAGGTATATAAACTATTGGATCTTTATTTTTTCTTGCTAAATAATAAACAAGATAGTTTTTGTTTCATCCTTCCAAGACTTTTAACGTCATAAACGTCTTTGTAAACCCTTAAGCCGGCTACACACGATCCGGCAGGCCTGTCAGGTCGAACTGAACAGTCCGCCTGGAGTCCGGTCGCCTGAGCGTGTATATATTCCGGTCGACTTGTCAGTTAAGACTGTTCAGGCGGCCGGAGAGAAATCAAAATTATGTTCGTTTAACCGTCCGGCCTGACGTACTCAACGACAAGCCTGAACGTGTGTATGGCACGGCCGCCTGTTGGAACATCAGGTGTCAGGTCAAACAGTTCAGTTTAGTACAGAACCGAGTACAGAAGTCGTTACCATGTCGCGGGAAAGAGAAAACAAGTGTTTAGAAGAATTTATCGCGATTTATCACAACGAGTCGTGTCTATGGCAAGTAAAATCGAAAGACAATCACGACCGTGTCAAGAAAGAAACGGCGTATTTAAAATTAATAGAAAAATTGAAGGAAATTGATCCTTCTTGTACGAAGTCTACTGTTTAAAAAAAAATTAATAGTTTGAGGAGTAGTTTTCGAAAGGAAGCAAAAAAAGTGAAGGATTCAATGAGGACGGGATCAGGGGCCGATGAAGTTTACCATCCCAAACTTTGGTATTATGATTTGTTGAAGTTTGTGGAAGACCAAGAAGTCTCTCGAAACTCTCGAAGCAATATCTCGGACGACGAAGTGAGCGAAATTAAGGTAAGTGACAGAAACATTCAGTAGTTAATTTGTTTGTTTATTTATTTAATAAACACACATTTTTTATAATGTAAATAAGTACCTATTTGTAGGTAATTTGTACAGGGTGTTTCAATTTCGACTCTCAACATAGGGATTTCGGAATCTATGAGAGATACGAAGTTGGTTAAATCAGAGAAAAGTTGCGCATTTTTGTGCTTAATTGCCGGTTAAAAAAAATTAAAATTCCGAATGGTTCCGAAGATATTCGAAAAAATCCGAAATTTTAAAAAATCGATTTTATTTTTTTCTGAGCTTAATTCTTATTCGATTTGCACTTTTGCATTGCCACTTTTTACATGCTTTATGATGGTGTTTTTATATTTTTAATACGACGTTTCGTCTTTTGCCGATCATTATCAACTTTGATTTTTCTTATGGGCGCCGTATTGATTATTGCATTTTTAAAAAGTACATCTTAATACCTTTTTAATGATGTATCACACTTGCGTATCGGATAAGCAATAAGGGTACCTGTCATAAGAACCCCATGAGAGCGACAGAGAACGGTAGATAAATTTATCATAACAAAATGAAATATACGTCTGATATGCAAGTGTGATACATCATTAAAAAGATATTAAAAAATGCTTTTTGAAGATGCAAAAATCTAATATGGTGGCCATAAGAAAAATTGAAGTTGATGATGATCGGCAAAACACGAAACGTCGTATTAAAAATCTAAAAACAACATCATATAACACAAAAAAAGTGGCAATGCAAAAGTGCAAATTATTTTAAAATCGAATAAGAAATAAGCCCAGAAGTGTCTATTTTTCAAAATTTTGGATTTTTTCTAATATCTTCGGAACCATTCGTAATTTTTTAATTTTTTAACCGGCACATTGTTAAGCTCAAAAATGCGCAACTTTGCCCCAATTTAACCAACTTCGTATCTCTTATAGATCCCCATGTTGAGAGTCGAAATTGAAACACCCTGTATATTTTTAGGGTGGTCCATTTTTCTTTATTTCAAGAGATAGGAAAAATGTACCACCGTGCTTGAGGGTCAAATTTCATGAGAAAGTCAGTGGCGCAAACAAAATTTGGCAATTTGTAATCGTTTGGTTGCCAGGGAACGTTCTTAAAATTTAGTCGATTTCTTTCAATAAGGGGTGTTCCCATAAGAGAGCGACCAATTTGGACCACCCTATACAATAGTACCTCTTATTAGTAGGTAAATTTTTATTGGATGAATCTATCTTGCCAAGAAACTTCACCTTCATTTGTAAAATAACTCATAAAGGCCTCCCTAACTTCTTTTGCTGCATTCGCTGTATTTCCAAATGGTCTTCGTTGCAAGCTAGACATATTAGAACCTTGTGAATTCAATCCAAAATGTGTCACACCTTCTTCCGTATCATCATAGTCAAAGCACTCTGGAGGAGAATATGTTCTTGATGACTTAGCTATCAAAAAGTTATGTAACATACAGCAAGCCATTACAACGGATTCAATATTTCTCGGTTCCAAATTAATGCAAGTGTGAAATATCCGAAATCTGGCAGCCAATATTCCGAATACATTTTCCACAATACGTCTTGCTCGTGATAAGCGGTAGTTGTAAATTTTTTTCTCCCTAGAAGTCAAGGCTGCCTGTCGAAAAGGTTTCATTAGGTCTACCCTCAATGGAAATGCATCATCTCCTATAAATACATATGGTAGGCTTCTGTAAGTATTCCGTATGATTTCTTCTCCAGGAATTTTCAGGAGATTATTTTGTAGATTTTCAAAAAAATTGGTGTAATACACCACCATCAGACACCCTGCCATTTGTTCCGAAATCGCACATTAAAATACGATAGTTTGCATCAACTAAGGCTAATAGCACCATGCTATGAAAACCTTTATAGTTATAATAGTACGATCCGCTTCCAGATGGGGGGGATGATGCTCACATGCTTGCCGTCAATGGCCCCAAGGCAATGGGGAACGTTCCAGAGTTTCTCAAAGCTTTGAGAAATATTTCTCCAGTCTTGTTCTAGTCGGGGAAACTGAACAAAAAAATATTATGCCTTATGCATGATAAAAATATGCATCAAAAATATCTGGCGATATATGACAAATGAAGTAAATTGTGTATTTATTTAAAAAAATATGCTTTGAATTTATGAAATACGATTAATAATACAGTGATAAAAACCATAGATATTTCCACACAAAAAAAACTAACAAAACTGTTCAAACAAATCTTTTGTTACAGGATGAATCACAGGCCGAAACTTTAAACACAGATGCACACAGCTCTCAAACTGAACCCCAAGATTCTACTGAAAAAACTTCAAGTGTGGCTTCAGGTTCGCAGTTTCGCCATAGACCGACGCCAAAATCTTAAAAACCAGATGACCAAACACAGTTAACAAAAGAAGTACTAGCGACCGTCAATAACCACTTCAAACGGCCACGCACAGCGGATGACCGGTTTGACATTGTTGGTAAAAACGTTGCTATTAAGCTCAGAGATTTAACCAACGATCAGAGACGCCTTGCAGAGAAATTTATTAATGACGTACTTTTTGAAGCTGAGGGTGGAACATTAACCACACATCATAAACTGACTTATCAGCCACCTTTGTCTAACCGTTACCTATTCTAGCCGGCTAAGCTTTCAACTCTCCGAAACACCAGCACCACCGCAGCAGTTGCTACTACTGAACTCCCCTTCGTCAAATGAATATTATTCGAATCACTCATCTAGTTCCAATCCTAGCCGACCAAGTTCTTAATTATCCGCAATATCATCACCATCGCAGAAATTGCTACTCCAGAACTCCGAAGCTTCAATTGAACACCACTCCCAGAATAACACGTTTTTTTCCCAGTCAGAAAGTGTTCAAGAAATGGAACCGTCGGCATCACCTCGCCAGTATGAGACTGCTAGTTCTCTTTTAGCTTCATTCACTTATGCTGATAACTGATAACAAATGATAACTGAACTTGTTTTTGTATTTTTTATGAAAGACATAATATGTTTTTGTTTATATGTTTAATATTAAAAAAATGTAATGTTTTTGTTTATATGTTTAATATTCAAGAAATATAATGTTTTTGTTTATATGTTAATATTTAAGAAATTTAATGTTTTTGTTTATATGTTTAATAATTAAGAAATATAATGTTTTTGTGTATATGTATGTTTAATATTCAAAAAAATATTTTCTTACCTTCATAAAATCCTTGCGTAGAACTTCCCATATTGCTTCACAAGTTTCAGGAATAATGTAACTCAGAGCTTGAGGTGATATAAGAGTCGAAAACTTGAGGTCCTCATAGGTTCTTCCAATAGCTAGAAACCTCAAAGTGGCCGTCAGCCTTTCGTGTGCTGGGATTGCTTCTCTCATTACAGTATTTATTATCAAAGGTGCTACCAATGATAAAAGTTGCAGATACCTATCTTCATCCATACGTAGATAATTGTGCCAATCTTTGGGAGCTAACTTCAGGTCATTCAGCAAATTCACATGAGAAACAACGCTCCTTTTTTTCAACCAATCTTTACACCATACCGTACGTTTTTTTTTATTTGTTTTTACCCAAAGCAAGTACTAAGCCGAGAAGTGCTAACTCGTCGTCGTCAGTAGAGGCCATGATGATTGAGACTGATGTTTCATATTCGCCTGAACGTGTGGAGGGTGGTCAGTCCATCAGGCAACCGGTCTTCAGGCGGACTGTTCAGTTCGAACTGACAGGCCTGCCGGATCGTGTGTAGCCGGCTTTAGAATCACAGACCTGTGCATTAAAAGCGAAATGGCCGCCAGCAATAAACTGCTTGAATTAAAAATTGTAAAAAACTAGTTTATAAACTGTAATAAACTATTTCTCGGACTCAGATGAGTTCTGAAAATGACAGCACAGTATGAAATAAAATATATAAAACATTTTAGAGTACCCCTGACTTGCCAGGAACCACATTTAAAGAGAAATTTTGTGGGTCATACAATTGCTACGAGTGTACAGAATTCGAAGGATGGTTTATTGGCATTAGCAAAAAAGGAGAAATAAAAAATGGAAATAAGACTCAAGCGGCAAAGAAATCCACCAAGTTCTTACCAATAAGAATAGATTAGTTTTTTTAAGATGATGATAAATTGTTCACAAGAATTTCCCACTTTACTTGTTATAAAACGAACAATGGAATGTAAATAGTTTAGCAAAAAATAGCATATTATGACAATTTATAATAAATATTTTAGGAATTAACATTTATATTTATATGTTTTATAAGTTTATATGCAACTGTAGTCAGTGGTTTTTATTATATTTGATTTGTTTTATTCATCAATTTGTTGTTTCCTTTTACACAATTTTCATATTTAAATTAATTTTTACTTTAATGCACGCTTTCAGTCAATATTCTTCATAAAGTAAAGAGCTCTTTTAAATTTAATAAAATTTAAGCAGAATAAATTAAATAGAAGAATTTGGATACTTTTTTAGACCAAATATGTTTTTCAATGAAGGTGGTGAAAACAAGTCAAAAGCGCGAAATCAGTGTTGCGTACAAGAATTTAACCAGTTAATCGACTAAATTTAATTATATAAAAATTAAATATAAAAGACAACAAACCTTAATTGGGAAGTAAAAAATAAATCATATATGTAGTTTGTTTGCTGAACATATAATTCTTAAGCCAAAAAAACCTTTTAAAACTCCGACGTTTCGAGAACTTTTAATTTTGGATCATTGTCAAATTGTCTAATTTTAAAAAAGCACTAAAAAAGGCAGACGTGCCACTAAAATAATTTAGGGTATATGTTTAAGAATCTAATGGTTCTAATTATGCTTTACATTTAAACCTTGAGCCACTGAAATTTAATTAAAATTAAAGTTTTTTCTATTCATAAAGTTTAATTATTTATTACTGTCAAATCATATATGTAGTAAAAAATTTTACATGTAGTTTGGACAAAACTATTCTATAGATACTTAATAATATCAAACAAGTATTATTTATTTAAGGGCAGTAATTAGGGGATATTTCTGGAATTTTGCGGTCGCTTTTTTAAAAGTGTTTTTACATTTTAAAAGATTTCTTGGGTGAAATTTTTCTTGCTGCAATATTTCTTGCATGCAATTTTATTTTAAGTTATTTCGACATTTATTGCTGAAATTTTTTATGACAATATGATTTAGCAACCTACTGAAATTGGTATACAAGTTATTAATTTATTTTGTAGAAGGCTTAAGGTACTTGTCCTGCTACAATATTGTCAAAAAGTTTTGTATTATATGCGCTTTAAGAGCAGACGGGCTTGTAGTGAAATGAGCCATAATTTTTATCTAAGACTGTACCTGTGGAGGCTTTACTCACACATACGTATACACAAATACTATTAAACAATTTCATAAGTTGCAATCTAGCAACGTCGCATATGTTCCAACAGCTGATATATTAAATACTGAGCCAACGTAGTGGGTGTCCAAATAAGAAAGGACGCCAGCTGTATCTCAGAAAATGTTTATCGCACATCGTTGAGAAAAAATGTGTTTAGTAAAAATGGTCAAAAGAAATAGCTGGAAATTATTTTCAAGTTTCTAAACTGGCCGCTAGGGGGCGTAACTGCAATCTTAAATCTAAAAAAGTGATGTTTCTATGAATTTTGCTATATTAACCTAAAAAAAATACCTGATCTTTAAAGTCAAGCATAAATTCAACCTTTTTTGTTTAAAGATTTTTGCTGTATCCCTAAAAATAAAGTGGTGGAGGGTATTTAAAGGTTACCGTAAAAACACTCTGTATCTTGAACACGGCTAAGCCGATTTTAACAAGCTTAGGCTAGTTGACAAGAGCTTTTCTTGGGCTATAAACGTTATAATATTTGAAGTTTTGTTAGTTTCACATGTCGCCTAGAGAGCTTTTTTCGATATTCCGACAGAAATGGTTAATTTTCTCAAAAAAATTAAATGCATTGGTATAATTTTTTTGTCATAAAAAAATAGCTAAATAATACCTAAACAAGCTCTTAAAAACCACATCTCGATATCTTGTTCCTTACCTAAAATTTGAGCCAAAGAAAATTTTATACGTCAATATCTCAAAAACTATAAAAGTTACAAAAAATTTTATAGGACATAAATTATGTATTTTTACAAAACCTTTAATTTAGATTAAATAATATTTTCGTCTAAATACAATACTTACTACGAGTTGTAATAAAAAAAAATCGAATTCCAGGGGTATACCTTAAAAAAATCCTGAAAATTCGATTTATTGATTATAACTCGTAAAGTATTGCATTTAGGCCAAATGATTATATAACCTAAATTAAAGGTTTCATAAAAATAGACAATTAATGTTCTATAAAATTTCTTGTAGCTTTAATAGTTTTTGAGATATTGACGTATAAAATTTTGGGTAAGGCCTAAATTTTAGGTAACGAACAAGATATCGAGATACGGATTTTGCGAGCCTGTTTTAGCATCACTTAGCTACTTTTTATAAAAAAATCATACCAATGCATTTAATTTTTTTGAGAAAATTACCATTTCTCTAGGAATGTTGAAAAAAGCCCTCTAGCGGTGACATGTGAAACTAACAAAACTTCAAATATTATAAATTTTATAGCCCAAGAATAGCTCTTTTTAACTATCCAAAGGAGCATTTAGACGGGCTATTTTTTAGAGCAATATGTTGCCGAAAATATGTAGCCGGCATGTTGTTGGCAACATTGCAGCCATCTAAAGAAATATCGCCGTATGGCCCAGCAATATCGCCGAAATATTGCCGGGATTTAAACACTATTGCAGTTAGTGGCTGATGTGTTGCCGAGGAAGTCGAACCGCCTTGGATAATTTTGTGTGTTGCTCGGATAGCTCTTCGAAATTTAATTTGATTTTGGCGAACATATAAAGCAAAAATGAATATATGGTCAAATGAGAAGACAATAAATTTTATTAATGCAGTACATTTACGTCCAGAGTTGTGGGATGTAGAAAATACATCATACAAAGACAGGAATGCAAAGAAAGATAGTTGGACGGCCATTGAAAAAAGAATTCAATATAACATCGGACAAATTTTTATAAAAATTCAGAATTTAAGGACATATGCAAAAAATGA
The DNA here is from genome assembly GCA_019359885.1 of Listronotus oregonensis. Classification (NCBI taxonomy): domain Eukaryota; kingdom Metazoa; phylum Arthropoda; class Insecta; order Coleoptera; family Curculionidae; genus Listronotus; species Listronotus oregonensis. The sequence goes on from JAHBCN010002247.1 coordinate 56,726, forward strand.
ACACAAAAAGGTAATGCAAAGGAAAAGTGGAAGTGAGGGCGGCAAAATTGTATGTTGGTTTGCATATGAAGCAATTCAATTTATTTTATCTCGGGATGTACCAGAAACGGGCATCGATAGTGTAACCATAACAAGTGAGGTAAGAAAATTTTTGTTATTTTTGTTTGTAACTATGTTTATTTGCATTTTATTTATTTAAATACATATCTTGCCAAGACACCCTTCCTTGGTCAGTCATAAAATAACTCATAAATTCGTCTCTAATTTCTCTTGTTGATGAATTTCTTGGTATATTTTGCATAGGCATTAAATTGTTTTAATCGCGTCGCCACGTACCTGGTACTATATTTCCAGTAGCAGTATCTTCTGTATCAAATACGCCAGTTGGTGAATATAAACTTCGAGTTTCTGGATTTCTTCGCAAAAAATTGTTTAAGTATACACAAGCCATGACAACCTTAATGGTATTGTCCAAGTTAAGTGGAATAGTTTTCAGCAGAATTCGGAAACATGTAGCCAGTAAACCAAACGTATTTTCCACAACTCTGCGTGCCCTTGATATTCTATAATTGCAATCTCTTTAGGCGAGCCCACATGTAAATCGATCGAGTAGGGCTTACAGATGTTTTCAGTCAATGGGAAAGCATCGTCAGCGAGAAAAACATATGGCAATTTCATTGTTCTACCAGAAAGAGGTTCGGGTTTTGGTAAATTAAGTGTTTGATCTAAAAGAGATTTTCCGAAAGCGGTATGCCTAAATACTCCTCCATCTGATATTTGTCCTTGGCATCCCACATGAACGTAAATAAATTGATATTGGGCATTTACTACAGCAAATAGAACGATGCTAAAAAATTGTTTGTAATTGAAATATTTACTTCCACTGGTCGGCGGGCAAACAATTGCGACGTGCTTCCCATCCATTGAACCGACACAATGTGGAAAGTTCCATCGATCTTCGAAGTCTTTTGAGATTCGCTTCCATTCCTCCTCAGTTGATGGTATCTACAACAATTATTAAAAAAATATGTTAAAAATAAAGTTGCAGTTGTCAGTCAAATTTTATTTTTAAAATTGATGCTTCATTTTAAATGTAGGTTAAAAGAACTTTTCTTATCAAATCATTAATCCGCTAATTACTATTATAGTAATATTAGCATTTTCATTAATGGGCTTCTTATTTTTTTTTCAGAGTCAGCAAAGCGAGCAGTCTGACAATTTAGATGAACCACCTCTAAATAAAGATGACAGCATGTCCAATATATCTGAAAAGCAGCAACAAAGTCATCATACATTGCGGAAGAGAAAAGTGCAAGATGCAGAGCAGCAACGAGCAGTGGAAAATGCAATACGTATTTTAAATGATAGTCCACGGCGAAATAATCCTTTTTCTTCTTTTGGAGAATACGTTGCTAACAAGCTCTTGACGTACGATAACTTAACCCGAAGTGAGTTAGAGTTTGAGATCAGCAAAATATTGTACAACGCTGATATAAAAATGCTCAAGGGCCAGGAAAGTACACGTTCACAGGTTTCATCAAATTATTGCTATGCAAATTCATCTGTTCAGGAAAGTGTCGTTTCACCAAACAGCGTTTCATTGAGACAATCGCCTATTACCGACGGAAATGTCCAATATGAAAGTGTACAAATACATCAGGCGAATTATAAATTTGACACCACGAATTCTACAAATGCAACTATCGTGACAGGCCAAAACATACGCAGAATTAGTCGGAAGTGTTATAAATAATAATGAGTAAATTTGTTTTTGAACTTAATAAAAATTTAAAAACTTACCTTGGTATATTCCTTTAGACCATCTATTAAAGCTTGACATACTTCTGGAAGTATGAGACAAATGGAAGAGTAGTGCACTCATTGCACGCAATAAACATCACATTAAACTATTATAGGAGTCACCAGTCGCCAAAAACCGAAGAACGATTGCTAATCTTGTAGATATTGGTATTGCCTTTCTCATGTTTGTATGTTGCTTCTGTATTCTTGGCCCCAACATATTTATTAATAGTTCGAAATCACTTTTTGACATTCTTGTAAAATTCTTAAATAAATAATTGTCTAGTATTAACTCTATAGTTAAATTACTCCTCGTTTCTCGTTTGTTTAAAAAAGGACGTATCCACATTTTTCGTTTTTTCTTTTTCTTTTTAAGGTATCGTCGTAGCACTATTAAGGACGCAGCAACTTGTATAATGTCGGACATTTTTTTTTTGGCTTCGTCAATACTAAAATGTATTTTTCGTGTAAACAGAAAATAATAGGCAACAGGCATGGATGGAAATATTGCAGAAAATATGTTTTTTATTGTTGACTGGCCATACGTAAATATTGCTGTTTTCAAAAATATCGCTGAGCAATAATTTGTGACAAATATTGCCGACAATATGCCATTTTAATGGCCCGTCTAAAGGCACCTTAAGCTTCTTAAAATCGGCTCAGCCGTTTTGAAGATACAGAGTGTTTTTTACGAAAACCTTTAAATATTTCCCACCACTTTATTTTTAGAGATACAGCAAAAATTGTCAAACAAAAAAGGTTAAAATTATGCTCGACTTTAAAGACCAGGTATTTTTTGTTAGGCCAATATAGCAAAATTCACAGAAACATCACTTTTTTAGATTCAAGATTGCAGTTACGCCCTCTAGCGGCCATTTCAGAAACTTGAAAATAATTTCCAGCCATTTCTCTTGAGCACTTTTACCAAAAATATTTTTTCCACAACGCTGTGCGATAAATATTTTCTGAGATACAACCGGCTTCCTTTCTTATTTGGACACCCGGTACAGTGTAGATGAGTAGTCAGTATTATTTTTTTCTTAAGTATCTCTTACTATTAAAAATATGTCAGAACAATTACAATATAAGGGTAAATTTAAAAAAAAAATTGAAGAGGGTCGCATAAAAAAAAGGAAAAATCATCGGAAAGAAAAAAAAAGAAATATAATAATAATTTCATCTCCTTAAACGACACTAATTTATTTACCAAAAATAAATAAAAGAACTTCAAGATACGTACGTATATTATGTGTTTTGGTTTTATTTCTAAACAATTTTTTAAAATCTTTTTGTAAATGTGTCGTCTTTAAAAGTAAAATGTTACATGTGTGTGTCCAATAAAAAAATATATTTTAGTTGTGTTGTTAAACTTGTTTAATTGTAATTTTTAATTTTAGAATAAAACTTAATAAAGCACAACATTATGTGCGAAACGTCGTGCTGAAAATTCACTTTCCAATTTATTTGTCAACCTACACCCAAGAAAACTATATACAAAATAATTTATAAAATGGTTAGGAAAAATATATATATATGTATATATATATATATATATATATATATATATATATATATATATATATATATATATATATATATATATATATATATATATATATATATATATATATAATATTATTTATAATTATTTTATTACCCAATTCTCGATACCCTTCTGGGTTAAGTTAATCATATAGTGTCGAAATATTTTATGGATGGAAACTATAAAATCATTAAAATATTCAACAAAATAGCCGGGTTAATGCAAGAAAAAAAGCATTAACCATATTTTTCTTCAGGACAAATTAAAACACTTTTTAAAAACTAATAAGTACTCATCAAGAAGAATGTTACGCAAAAAAAAATTCAAAAGTAAAAACACCATAAAATCGCAATTATACAGTTTTTTATGGTCTAAGAACTTAATACCAGATACCAAAACATAAAAAATTAATCTAAAATCTAAAACATTTTTAGTTTAGCTAAGGGAAATTCAGTTGTGTCCAGTTGTGTCCAGTTGTGTCCAGTTGTGTCCAGTTGTGTCCAGTTGTGTCCAGTTGTGTCCAGTTGTGTCCAGTTGTGTCCAGTTGTGGTTAGTTGTGTCCAGTTGTGTCCAGTTGTGTCCAGTTGTGTCCGACACAGATCGAGCCAATCCCAAGAGTACATTTTTGCTGTACGATATTTATTTAAAGCAGACCATACAGAGTTTTCAGCAACGACACATACATATATTAAACGGGATGATAATAAAGACCATAATTTCTGCAAATAAACCTTTATTTTTACAATCTGGTTAATTATTCTTGCTGAGAAACATATCACTAAATAAAAGGATTATTAACTACTTCTCTAACCAGCTTTACAAAATATTTTGTTATTACTAAACTTACTTTTATCATAGTAAAAATGGTAATAAATAACTTTTGATTTTCTTCGATTTAAAAATACACTCTTTCTTTTGGGCAAGCTAGAAAATAAAAAAATGGTTTAAATTTTCAATATATAAAAAATTCTATACACAGAAAAACACTTGAACAGAAATTAATGGTATTATCACTTCAAAATTATTATCAATAGCAGGACTAAAAATGTGTTAATTATAAAAAATTGAAAAAAAAGGAGAAAATAAAATAATTTATAGACAAAAATAAGAACCAAAATAATGTTTAAAAATGAGTGTGACAAGTATTTTCGTCCTGTTTGTTAGTTAAAATTGGCTTAAGTGTAATATTTTATGTTTTATTAAAAAATGGAAAACTATGGCTTCTATGATAATACCGTCAATTTACTAAGGACCATGGTTTTACTTAATATAACCTGTTCTGCAAAAGTTAAAAACCTAAAAATCTATCTTGATTTTAAAGTATTACCGCTTTACTGAACTACAGTTTTAAAAAGCTCGCTTATGTTTTTTAGTTACAGTCTGGGTATTTTTACATCGCAAATATTAAGTCACAGAAAGTACTCCAGAAAGTCTAAACACAAGTGTTAGAGGTTAGTTTACTTGCCTTTACTTTAAATTTAATTTTGCGCGTGTGCAATTATTTTTAGCGATTTGTCGCATTTATAAGTCAAATGTAAAACTTTTATTAGCCTACCACAGAGCTATTTGGCTTTTTTTGTGTATTATTTTTTTCGAAAAAAAAGAATAATTATTGAATTATTCATTTTTCATTCATTATATAGAACCGTTTAAAAGTTTTTTGGCGTAACTATATTGATTACAAGATTGTAACTATTTGATTAAAAAATAATTCAAATTAAGGTAGGTTTTAAATTTTCATTACCATTTGCAGAGCAGTTGTGTTTAATTACTTTACTAGTTAATAAAACAATAAGTACGCAGCTATTAGAGTATTTACATTATAAGACAGCTATAGAATACTGATAAGTATTTTACACACTTTTTATAAACACTTTAGGGAAATATGATTTTTATTAAGATTAAAGCTTAAGGTTTAAATATATTAATTGACGAAGATTAAAGATTTATTATAAGTATGATACCATACGACTTTTTTAAACTATTAGGCTGCCTGTGTAGTCTGTAACTCTTTCTTGAACAATATACCCAATATTTTATGTGCATAATTGCAAAGAACTTGAAGGCAATAATGGTAATTTGCGGTTTTATATATTTAGCCATAAATTAAGAATAATACTGTTCTTTTAAAACATAAAATTAAATAGTTTTTTTTTATAAAGGGTGTCACAACAACAGCGCCGGATTTGAATTTGCCGCCATTTTGTTTGTGCGAGTAATTCAATTTTTTTTTGACAGCTTTTATGTACAGATCACGCGATTAAAAGTTATTGAGCACTATTCAGACAAACAACGTTTAATTATTGTAAAAACTCACTACAAAAATGAGAGAACTTTTGCGGAAACAGTTCGCAGATTACGTGTAGTTTTTGGTAGCAAAATCACCAAATGATCGACAGTTGCCGTTTAAATTTAAAAAAAATTTGAGATGAAATTTACATTGATGGATGAGAAAACATAGAAGAAAGTAAGGAAAGTGTGGCAGAGAATCCAGGTACTTCCATTCGGCTTCATGGTCAAGAATTGAACATTACGAGATCCACCCCGCAAGGAATTTTAATAAAATATCTGCATTTGCACGCGTACAAGATTTAACTGACGCAAGATCTCAAGCCAAGGGATTATGCGCAGCGCCGTGGATTCGTTAATTGGTGTTGGAGCACCACCAAATTAATGTGGATGTGCAGAATTTGGGGAGCTGAAAATCCTCGAGTAACTTTTTGGGTGCGCATCATGGGCTGGAAATGCGTGTGCGGTATCGCGAAATGATAACCGAGTTTTTGCGGCCTGAACTGGATCGAATTGATGTGGGGGGATCTGCTTTTCCGAAAGACGGTGAGACCTACCACATAGCTCGCGAAACAATGGGGTTACTGGTGACCAAGTTTCCAGACCCTGGAAAAATTGGCCACCAAGATCATCGATCTAACGCCGATGGACTACTTTCTTTGGGGTTACCTTAAATAAAAGGTGTATGTGAACAAGCCTCAAACAATTGGACGCTTAAAAGAAAAGATACTGTGCGATATTGCTGAAATAGGGCCACAGGTATGCGAAAACGTTATCCAGGATTTTATGAAGAGAATGACCGTTTACCAGAGGTCTCGTGGTGGCCATTTGCCGGATGTCGTATTTCATGTTTAATCGCAACTATTCCTCTTCAAGGTGAAATATAAATATTTGCTTAATTTGAAAAAAAGTGTTTTTTTTTAATAATAAATCCGGCGCTCTTGTCGAGACACCCTTTATTATGTTTATCATAACTTGCAATTGTTTGAATTACATTTTTTAAACCCTGTTTTTTCTTAATTTTTATATCTATGAAACACATTTCTTTTACTAAGCGTTACTTGCCTCCTATTAATATTTTAAAACAAGGCTGCTCAACCCTAGGCCCGTGGGCCACACTAGGCCCGCCAACGATTTTAAATGGCCCGCGTAAGTAAGTCCTGAAATACCCACCAATTGATGAATCCTGCCAAAACAGCCGCGGTAGGAACGATGTGTCCGCGAGGCCTAAGCTGCATTTGTGTGAGTGCACATAAATAGTGTAGGAGTAACGACGCGTCGTACGAATCTAAAATTAGATGCTTATCACAGTCGTTTAAGAGAAGATTTCAAGACTTTAAGAAAAAAAAAACAAAATATACAAATTTTATAAATCCTAAATCAGTTTGACTGAAATAGTTAGTAATCCTATCAATATTCAGTTAGAAACTTGTTGAACTGCAAAATCATGGTTGTTACAAAAATATTTTTGCTGACAAAGTGTCTCGAAACCACAAGATTTTGCAGATTTCTGAAATTGGTACAAAGAAGATCTTCCAGCAATAACTGACCAACGTTACAGTTTTTAAGTAGTTTTGGATCAACATATGTTTGTATAGGTTTTTCAGACCTTAAATATGTAAAATAAATTTGCAGATATTATTAACTTCAACATATTTGTGATTTTTTGTTACTGTCAACTTTGATTTGTCGCTTAACATGGAAAATTATTAAAAGAGAAACAATGATGAAACTACATTGATTGTAACAACAACTTTAACAACCTTTACATTGAGAAGATACATATGTACTTAAGTTCAATTTGTTTCTTTATTTAGCGTAACATGCTCGTTTTTTATTGTAAATATTACCAACGAAAAAAAATATTAATTTCATTTTTAATATTGGGGTTTTATTCCGCATGTCCTGAGAAAGTGCTCTGACTAATAGGAATTGTCAGTGGCCCGCCCTACATGCCTGAATCCTCCGTTGGCCCAATTATTTAAAAGGTTGAGCAGCCTTGTTTTAAAATATTACATTGATGGGGTATTCAACTCATGGAGGCCTATTTAATGTAATTACCATATTAACGTACGAGGATGTAACTCAATTGAATTTTTTCATGAGGTGATAGATTGGGTCTTGTAAAACCAAGACCCGTGCAGTTTAGCAGCCTAAGAATATTACTTAAATCACTCCTAACAGTTTTTTTGAAATAGGTCATTTTTGTTATTTAATTTCTTTTTAAAAAGAATTCCATGACTGATATTGTGCTTTTTTCCGAGTGAAATAAGATGTTATTTTACTGGTACATTATCTTCAATAATTTAACCGTATTTAAATTAATTAAAAATTTAAATAATGCTCTTAAAATTACTCATCATTGATTCATAATAAAATATTAAACCAGTAAAAACTACTCTAGTATTGGTAGTGTCAACTGTTGTACATAAAAATTTGACTTATTAAAAGGGATGAATTTACTACATCAATAATATAAATATGGATACACGCAGGACGGCTCGGAACAATTTTTTTTTATTGTTTTGTAGAAAGATATGTGACTACAGCTGAGCGTCTTAAGATTTTTTGATTGCTTTTGTTTATATTATGTTTATATATTGTACAGTAGTTTACAGAAGTAAAGGGTGCCTCTTTTTAATATCAACTCGTTACACTTTTATCTTCTCATTAAAAGCCATATACCTATCGATCTGTATATTCCTTCTTAATCTTAGCTTTACTATTAAATTTTAAAATGCATAAAAATATTTTAAGTTGATATAAAGAGACATCCTTGATTTTAAAAGCAAACATGTTAATTGCCTTATGGTAATACATATATATTAAATTAATTTTACTAACATACATCGAGTTCAAGAATTAGGGTTTTATAGGAACAAATTGCTTTTATACTTTTTATTTATTTAGATTTATTAAGTATAAAAAATACTTTATTTATTACAAGCAATTTTCAGAAAATATAAGTAGGTTAAGCGTAGTAAAATAAAAATAATTTTCAGAATTATACTAAAGAAAAAATTTGATTGTTTCTATTTTCTGCGTTTATAAGGTACCTGCTGAAGTGTCATTTGATTTAATATAAATTTATTACAGTTAAAGGTCGCTTTCAAGGGAGTTTATTTGCATTTTGTAATTTCAAACTATATTTTTGATCTTTTGGAATATTTTCGGTAATAGTTTATTTAATAATTAAACAATTTGTATTAAAATTTTACTAAAAAGTATGAAATATAAGACACTTTTACAAAAACATTAGTTGTATTTTTTTTTAGAAGCAGAATATATTTAAAATTTTTCCTAAATTTAAAAAAAATAGTGTGAAAATAGCAAAAGCAATAAACGTTTTAAACTAAAATTTAATTTAAATTGTCAGTGGCTTTAAGAACTTGGAAAGTTTAAATAATAAATTCAGTGTGGCAACAGTAAAAAACATTTCAAATTTATAAATCCGTTGCAAGTGGGAAGATTTCATAGTGTAAATTTTCCAATAGACTGCCCAACTTTTACCACAAAATCCATATTGATTAAATTGTTGTAACAAAATTTATAGGTGGGGAAAAACAAAAAAATATATTTATTTGGGGAGCGATTTTAAATCATGTATTTATCGACCTAATGTCAAATTATTATTTTATAAAGAATTTATACAAATATTCATATAGTGTGCTTATTTAGTAAAAACACCTAATTAATTAAAATAAATAGTTTTATTTTATTACGAATAAAAAATCATATATTAGGCACCAACAATAATTTACCAGGTTTTGTTAATAATATTAGAATTTACTATTACGACTCTGTAAACACTTGACGTTTGTGGACTATAACTTGGTCTTTGACTAGTGATTTAATTAAATTTATCACGTGGTTATAGAAAAACTTATTTTTGGTTGACTTGCATTCACATTTGGTTTGTTTTCTAGCCCATCAATGCCAAAAACTTTAAGACTAGAGTATTTTATATAAATTTTGTTTTATTAACGTTCAAACAATTTTAGTGGATTGAAATTAAGATATATGGGCTCTATTAGTAAATTTTAATCAGAGATTCTTACTGTTTTCATAAATTGGCAGCTATGTACCTAAAAGGTAAATTAGCATTGGTTTGGGCATTTTATCGGTGAATTTAATTTTTAAAACCATTGTGATATCCATAGCTTACCTAATCTTCAAATAAAGGAACAGTTGGTTTCGAATCGTTATTCAGTTAAGCCTTTCCCAAATTTTGTATTTGAATAATATTTCATTTTGGAATAATTATATTTCTAAAATCTAAGCTAATAGATTTTCTTTTTAATTAAAATACATACTTGTTAAAGCCAAACAAAAAAAATGTATAAAATTAATTAATTCATAAACCAAAAATGCCAACTAACATAAAATTATTTTAAATTTTATTATTTGCATTTAATATTTTATAATTAAAATATTCGTTGATTTGAGAAGACGAATGTTCTAAGTTTGACCTTAAAAATTGGGGCTATTCAACAATAACAAAATGTGTACTATATTTCCAAAAAATGTAAAACATTTTGGAAATTTATTATGCACAATTTGTGTACTTTTTTCCCAACCCTTGCCAAATAATGGACAATAAATTAGATACAGAAATGCACAAATGGTACATAATATATATCCAAAATGATTAACAGTTCTATGGAAAATTAGTACATATTTTATTACTGTAACTATTCCATATTTTAGGAGTGTGAATTTAAAAGATACACAATATAATACTTTAAATGAGAAGGACAAAGGCGACGATAAACAAAGATTTTAAGTACCTATCAAGACCCCACAAATTTTTAGATCACACCGGACTTGAAAATAAGAAGTGTTATGTTCTACTTTGCAGTACTGATCATCAATAGCGTTTTCCGTTTCCATTGGAGTGCATTTGTATCAAATTCTTTGTGGGTACTACTTTTGGTAATATTAAAAGCCATTTAAAGTATGTATTTTGGCTTAGTAAATATTATAGAAATGTCTTTTTCATCAGAATTTGCAATAGCTGATATATTTGTTTTATTGCAACTACTAGTACTTTCTAGCAAAACTATTTTATAAAATAATACATCTAATATAAATACTGGACACATAAATAAAATAGGTAAAGAAAGATAATCACACATACCTCACTTATTTTTAAACTCTAAAGACCAAATTAGTAAAATTCAGTACTTTACACAAATATTTTTAAGGAATTACATAATTAAGTTATACATTTTCTCCACATATGTCAGTACTGCGACTTCCTAAACTGTCTAACAATTCAGTAAAATAATAGTTTAAAGAGTGGTTTTGGTTTTTGTGATTTTTACACTATTTTTTTTGGTATTCAGGTCATATTAGACAAAATACAGTTAGGTAATTAAATTTGAGAATTTATATTTTTAAAAACAAATAATTTATAAAAGAATGACCAAACTTAACACTACCCCATTAATATGATTAACGAAGGATGACTTGTATTAATAATTTGTGGGGTCTATCGATTTGGATTATTTTGGAGAAAAAATGTTTCAGTTTACCCGCGAGTAAATGACATACTTTTATTTTTTTTATAGGTACATCAGGTATTTTCCCACCATCGATTCAAAGCTTCTATATACTTCTAAAAGTGCAGACAATCTTTCAGCATGCTATTAAATAAATCGAAAAAATTGTGTAAAAATTACAAAAGGGAATAAACAGTAATAAGCAAAATGAACATTGTATAATTTCCATAATAAAATCGATTTTCTGATAAATACTGTAGATTAAATTGTAAGATGACTAAACTTTACTTGGCATTTTATTTAATTAACGATTAAGATATAATTTCTGGCGTTAAAGAATTTAATACCTATAACTACTTCTAATCTACTACTCTAGTTAAATTTTGTACTACTATCTATTTCTACTATTGCTATCATCTTCTATGCTATTGCTATCGCAAATTCGCTGTCTTTTTTAAAATATCTTCTAGCATCCTCCTGCTACAATCTTCAATTACGACTACAGTTTCTTGTCTAAAAAATCGTTCGCCTAAAATTGGGGAATCAGAAAAAACATCTAAAATTTGACATACAAAACATAACAAAATTGCAAAATGATACTGTCAACGATAGAAAAATCGTTTTTGTATAAAATTACTAAAAAAGTTTGTAAGTAAATTTAAATCCACTTAATTTAGCAATAAAATAATAATCAGTTTTTGAATGAAAACAACACTAAGAATTTTCCGATTTTTTTCTTACAGTACAGAAATTTAACGAGCCTCTACTGAGCTTTTTAAGTTATGAATTGCAATTTGCTAGTTTGTAGTTTGTGTTATTTTAACAAGTTTCCGTGGTCTACGACTCTAAAGGGGTTAGCAGTAACAGCCAACAAGTTTGAAATGGCGTTTCATGTGCTGCAAAATTATGCGACACGAAATCAGCAGTTAATTATAATAATTTCAAGTCTTTATTGTTCCACAATAATTTTCTGATTTAGGGTTTGTTTGTTAGCTAAACTAAAAATAAGATAATGTCGTTAAAATTCGGACTTCATATAAAATACAGCAATAATGGAATTATTGAAAACCAAAGTTTTATACTTGAATAAATATTACCGAAAAATTAACCTTTAGAATTGTAATTTTACTTTTCTATTATTTGATAATATAATACATTTTGGAGCTTATCTAGATGGACTGTTGTAGAGAGATGCAGAATAGAAGCACATCGTTTTGCTCTATTAGAGCTGCTGGAATTAGGATTGATAAAAGTGGTGGAAGACGCCATTCTCTATACACAGGATGTCCCAGAATATGTGGGCAATATCTCGGAATCTAATAAACTAATCTAAAAATATTGTGACAAGTTCCCATAAACTTTTTTCCTACGACCCTTCCCTACGGAGATACAGGTCATAACGCACGCCCCTGGAAATCTTTGTTTTTTAATAACTTTAAAAAAATTAAGCGTAATTTAATATTTTTTTTAAATGAAGGTTACGAAATAAGTCTTCTTAAATGAACCCATTTAATCATATTTGGCTTATTTAGTTTGCCAGGGACGGACGTTTTTGATTGACATCAATTTTGTTTGTTTACAAGAAATAAAAAATATGGTTGGTAAAGTTTTTAACATTATACAGGGTGTTTTTTAATTGAACGTCAATATTTAAGGAGCAAAATTTTTGGGTCCTTTTTTTAAAAAAACTTCATATGAACGTATGTCCTAAACGTCTTAACTTTTAGTTACAGGGTGATAAAATTTTCAAAAATAAATCATTTTTTAATAATAACTGTAATACCACTTTAGATATTTAAATGAAATTTCGCATACATGTGCTATGTTTCTAGAGGCATTTTTAAGTGTACCATATTGATGGTACGCCACTGATTTCTCTTAAAATTAAAATTATTTTTGAGTTCTCAATCATCTTTAATCACATTTAATCACTTTTTTGAATCCGATGCACGGTTTTCGCAAAAATAAAAACCGTTTTTCTGCAAAGAATATTACCATGCAGAAAAATATTTAGATTTAATTTTTCTAGGTAAAATCGTACGTCGGACTAAAAATATTCAAGTGATCAAATCTGCTCATAATTTTTAGTCCGACGCACGGTTTTCGCCTAGAAAATTAAATGTAGATATTTCTCTTGAAGCGAAGGCGGCGAATCTTCGTTTCTGGGGGACTCTTTACTTATCTCAGGGCTTCTTGTTGCTTTTCGCACAAGACGAAGGCCAGGCAGTTGGCCACTAATTATTTTCTCCCGTCGGCTAGCTCGTTCTTCAGGAGTCACAGTTACTTTAGGTGAGCTACCCGCCTGCCCGCGCCAAAGTTCGCGTAACCGTTTATCGCGCTCTACCCTTTTTTGGTCTAATGTTATATAGTCGTTCCGTATGGTAAATGGGACCTCCAATTCCCGAATATAATCTGGGGTTCCAAACTACCACGGGTTTTCTTGGACCTCTTTGGCACTTATTTGTTTCTTGGTTGGTTGTTTTGGGGCCCTAAGCATAATATTTTGCTGAATTATGATTTTTGTGTTTTTTGTACAAATAGTGGCACCCATCTCCTGACATGAAATTCCCTCGAAAATGTCTTTCGAGGCCATGGCCGGATCTTGTTGGCCAAGGGCTGATTTTGCAGGGAATCCTTCCCTCTTCCCATTGTTACCAGATTGAAGGTTGGCCGAGGGTGCTGGAGCCGGGCACGCTTCTTTAAAGTGGGTCGTGCAATAAATTTGATTTATTTGGCTTTCTGGTTCTTCTAGGGTTTTGCGGCTCTGAGACAGGGTTGGTATGGTTTGCCTAGGGTTTGATTGAATTAGGGGAGGTTCATTGACATAATAACACGTCATTAAAGGCATGGCCTTTTCTTTTAGAGGTCCCTAAAGCGACATAGAGCTTATGGCTGTGGGGTTTAGTGATATTTGGCGGAGTGCCACTTGTGCACCTTTCTGGGTGTAGTATTGACGTTACCCGCGCTATCACGAGAGGGAAGCAGGGCAGAAACCCGCTTAGCCAACTGCTTGCGACGTTACGCCCGCCTCTGCAAGGTTCTGCCCCGCGACAACGTGACAGGGCGGGTAATGGGACTTATTTTCTCCTGGTCGGCCGCGGGGGCTATTACTGATAGCAGCCGCGCCGAAGTAGGATTTTCCACCCTTGGAACGGCCGGAGGGGTTCCCTGGGGAAGTGGCTCCGCCGAGGTCAAGGGTGGCCGAGTGCTATATATACTCAGCTCTGGTTCGGTATTAATATTTGAAATTAAACTGGGGTTATTATTTTCTAATTTGTCTATTTCCATTTTCTTACTTAAGTTTGCACATATTCGCCTGAGACCCTCTGAATCCATTTTATAAATTAAAACAAGAGAAAAGAATCACGTTACTTGAATTTAAGATTAATAAAAAATAACTAAATAAAATATATTAATGGCAAACTCACCAAATCTCTATGCCTTTACATGCGTATTAAAAAAGCAAAATAAAAGAAGGACCGCTCCCCAAGTTGAAAATGATTCCCTTTCAAGGGCCAAACTCAGGATTTCCCTGACCAAATTTTCTGGATTTGACTTCTAGTTGCGACAGCAACCCACACTAACTCCGATATTACCTTCAGGGACCCTCACACAGCCGACCTACCCGGCCATTCAGGCTATCCCGGCGAGGCCCCGTAATATCCAAAAATTAAAACCCTAAAACTCAAAGAAAACCCCAGAAAAACTACCCTCTAATTTCCCGAAATTATGAACCCTTGAATAAGAAACCCAACTCTAACTATATTAAACTTATATGACCGAAAACTAACAAAATAAGATAAAATAAAAGAAATATCTCAAAATATTAGACAGAAAAATCGTACACAGAGATTTAGCTTTAAGAGGAGAGCATATATTGCTGCCGGAGGCCGAAGATAGTCAGCGCCGTCCTGGCATGCACTGTCGAATACCCAAGGAAGTTTAAAGGTGTATGGAAGCCCAATGCTATGGCCCATTCGATCAAAAAAAAGTCCAGCCCAGTATGAAAATAACTGTCAGACTTGGCCCTGCCGATTCTGCGCAATAACAAAATTCCACAAAATTTAATGTGTTGCCTTTCTTTATACACTGATAAATCAGTGTGAAGTTAGCCAACACATTGTAATTTTATAGAGCCGGAATATCGTTTTTGGGTTGATCAAAACCTTATTTTAGTGATTGGTGTTTATTAAATTGTGACTATAATTTTGTGTTTATTGTTTGTTACTTATAATATCGTAACCAAATGACTAGAGGTTGTATGGTTTTGTCTTGCAAATCCAAGGGTAACATACCCGTCTTTTTAACTTTGGTAAGTATTTTTTATATTTAAATTAGGTGCTTTTTATAAGACTTTTAAAGTTAGGTAACCGAATAAATAATAATATATCAATTATGAATAATAGAAAATGAAAATTTCATAGGAATTATTAGTGAGAAAAGTAAGGCAATCTTAACTATCTTTTAGATGATTTCCCCAATGTTTGTGTATTTCTGTGGATTATTAAAAAGAAATAAGGTTTACATTTAGGTATTTTTATTTCGTTTAATAATTTAGTACACTCTTTTAAAGGATCAAAATTATTGATTACTGGGCAGACCAGGCAAATTTAAATATATACAGATCCCTCTAATTGAATGAAAGGAAGTACAATTTTGGTAAGTTTTTGGGGCGCTGATTACAAACATGAAAAATATTGGCAATGTTTCGTTTTCGAGATATTCATCATCAAAATTGAAAATCAAACTAACCTTATTTATACTATTCCTCCTTCTTTGCACAAATCTTGATTTTTACACTAAATTGGCACACAATATTTCACAAACACCTTTAAAACTTTTTTATGTTTATTTTACACCTTTTTTACACTTTTATTTTTAAGCAAATATGGCTTGTTGCCTTTTAACTTAAAAAGTTCGCAATTTAATGGAAAAAATTGTAAAATAAATAAAAATAAAGGTTTTAAAAGGAGTTTATAAAAAATCGTGTGCCACTTTAGTGTAAAAATCAAGAATTGTGTACAAAAAGAAGAATAATATAGTGAAAATCAGGTTAGTTTAATTTTCAACTTTGATGATGAAGATCCCCGGAAACGAAACGTTGCCGAAAACATATTTTTCAGATTTGTAATCAGCGCCCCAAAAAACCCTGTATACCAAATTTGATCAAAATCGGAGAGGAGGCAACTTTCGAGACAAGACAACCAAAGGTTACTAAACATTTTTAACCACTGTTATTCTGTCTCATAAATATTTGTTATTAGTGAAAAGTATATGCCTAAAAAGCAATTATGAAAATTTTCACTTTTTAATGTACAACCAGAATCTTAGGATTAGATTAAACTCATTTACACTATATTGCCCTTTTTTATCACAAAATTGGTGATAAGTACTAATATATCATACAATGTTTGAAATTTTTTTTAAAAAAATCGTGTTTTTATTTATTTACAAAGATTTTTGGTAAAAATACAAAACTTTCACAAATATCGACCATTTAAATAGAAAGCAGTAAAACCTATTCTTTCCATATTATATCAGATGATATAAAATCTAATATTACACAATAATTTTAAATATTCTATGGAAGTATCCTTTAATAACCAATTTTGTGCAAAAAATAAAAAAAACAGTGAATGTTGGAATTTGACATTTGATGATGTCAATTTTATAGATATAACAAAGAATTATGGAAATCCGGCCCTGACCTACTATTCATTGCGCAAATTCCGCAGGGCCAACCCCCTATTCCCGCTGCCCTGCACGCCTGGACAATTTTGTTCTACAGTATTGGGCTTCCATACACCTTTAAACTTCCTTGCGAATACCGTATCACTCTACATGATGATATTCTTTACCGATATTGTTATGATGATCATGCAGAGCAACGGTTTTTATTTTTTTAAGCGAAAACCGTTCATCGGATTAAAAAAATCAAGTAATTAACTTTGCTTGGAAATCATTGGGGATCTCAAAAATAATTTTAATTTTAAGAGAAATCAGTGGCGAACCATCAATGTCTGTCAAAATATGCAGGTCAAATTCCGTACGAAAGCCACTGGTAAAAATAAAAAAAATGTGGAACACTAAAAAATTGCTCTCCATATATAGTACATGTATGCCAAAGTTTAATAAAATATCTAAAGAAAAACGTATATTAATAATAAATATTTTATTTTTGAAAATTTTACCACCCCGTATCTCAAAAGTTAAGACGTTTAGGACATACGTTCATATGAAGTTTTCTTCTTAGAATGGACCCGAAAATTGCCTTCTTAATTGACGTTCAATTAAAAAACACCCTGTATAATGTAAAAAACTTTACTAACCATAATTTATTTCTCGTAAAAAGTTGATTTTATCGATGTCAATCAGGAATACCTTTTTTTAGTTTAGGGTTAAAGCTATCCACAAATAATATTGTTGAGCCTTTATTATATACAGGATGTTAAAAAATTGCTATTATTTTGTCAGAGCTAGTCAGTCCCTGGCTAACTAAATAGGCCAAATATGATTTAATGGGTTCGTTTTAGGAAGAATTATCTCGTAACTTTCATTTTAAAAAATATTAAATTACGCCCAGTATTTTAAAAGTTATTAAAAAAACGATTTCCAGGGGCGTCCGTTATGAACCTGTATTTCCGTAGGGAAGGGTCGTAGGAAAAAAGATTATGGGAACTTGTTACAATGTTTTTAGGTTTTCTATTAGATTCCGACATATTCTGGGACACCCAGTATAGGAACACTATTCCCTATTACAGAATAAAGACTAAAAGAAAACAAATAATTTCGGGCTTGAAAAAGGAATCCGAGCTTTTTAGCAGCTGCTGTAATTATGGATATATTTCTGAAAAAGTAAAACATGAATTTTGACAATATAATTGTGTCGTTGAGCCAATAAAGTGGATAATATTTTTGATGCTCCAATTCAAAAAATATTTGAAGATCCTATGAAAGCAATATTTTTTAACAAAATATGAAACTAATTTAATATAAGTTGTTCAAGAGGTTACACCCCTATTACTTAATGACGTCGAAGTTTTAAACAAAAGGGAAATCCTAATTTACCCCTTTATAAATTATGCCTATATAAAGACTTCCTTGAAGATGTAATCAGCACTGGTAATAAGTTCCCAACACGCAACGTAATATATCGAAACTTAATAGGCTATAAATTGAAAATAGTTTTTTGCATGAAATGTTAATTCAGTAAATTTTGTTTTTTTTTTGTCGCAATTTATAATAAAAAAAATTAAGCTCTTCTAAAAACTCGTAGGCAGGAAGGTATAATTTAGCTTATTTAGCAATTATACTATAGCTTTAATGTAGTACGTTACCCATAAAAAATACATATTTCATGGGAACCATGGATCTAAGTCATCAGAAACATGGCGGCTAAAAATAAATAACCAAAATAATATAAATAGGAGATTTATGTTCTATATTGTTGTGGAGGATTCAGTTATTAAAAAATATTCTTGGGTTTCTAATCAGATGGGACCAGAGCTGTCAAAACTTGAAGTACTTCAAGTAAAATTTTACTTGAAGTACTTTTTTGTACTTCAAGTATTCTACTTCAAGTACTTTTTATTAGGAGGTACTTGTACTTGTACTTGATTAGTTTTTATGAAGATACTTGGATTTTTACTTGATTTGACCAAGTAAATTACTTGAAGTACTTATTTAAGTACTTGAAGTATTACGATGTACTTCAAGTAAAAAAAAGTACTTTAAGTAAAGAAAGTACTTTAAGTAAATGAAAAGTACTTGAAGTAAAAAATCAACCAAGTACTCGAATTTACACGCCTTAGATAATCGTACAAACAAGTTAAAACAAGGAATACGCGCAACCGCTGCTGTTTCTATTGTATTGCATTACAGCGCTCATTTCAATTGGATCCAACAGCAAGACAAGTGTAACTATTATTGAGAATTAGACTTTTTGTTCTTTAAATCGGTCTTGTGTCAATGTGAAAATTATAAGTGCTCTGGTCTGGTGAAAATAAAAAAGAAAAATACCTTATAGTAGAAGGTATCCCAAGAATAGGTTTTGGGTGGGAACCTGCTGTAGGCACCCATATGAAAACACTCTCTTTTGACAGATGTATCGGATGCTAACGGGTGCCAACGCCAACCCGTTGGCAACCACAGGGAAAAAACCCGTTTGGGGAAAAACCAATATTTCCTATAATAGTTTAAGGCCCAAGCGCTCACCCGAGTACGGCATTATAGGCCTGTTGCCATAAATTTACATATGAAATTTTACATTATTTCGGACATCGGATGCATAAGATCCCGACTTAAAACGGGACACTTAGCAACCCTATTTGTTTTCCTAACTAAAGTTTTTACGGACTGGCCTACTTTCCAATGACGTAGGGTTCAGTCCTTAAAGCTTTTAGGAGTTGTTGGAAAACCCCGTTTTGAGGAATAAACTCTCTTTCTTACAAAAAATACTACTTAAGTATAATTTGTTTTACTTGAAGTACTTTTAATTACTTCAAGTAGTTTTATGTACTTCAAGTACTTTGGTTTACTTCAAGTACTTTGGTGTACTTCAAGTACTTTGTTTTACTTCAAGTACTTTGTTTTACTTCAAGTACTTTGTTTTACTTCAAGTACTTTGGTTTACTTTAAGTATTTGGATTTACTTAAGTAAAATACTTGGTGTACTTCAAGTACTTTTTCAATTTACTTGAAAATGCAAGTACATTTTAATGAATACTTGGTACTTGTACTTGAAGTACTATTTAAGAGTACAGCTCTGGATGTGACCACTTTGGTGCTGGTCCCAGGGAATAGAATCGTGCACCCACACGGTCGATTAACCCTTATAAACTTGCAGATCTATCTAAATACTTTAAAAAATAATAAAGATATTAACATTTTAATGAAGGATGGGTAACCATTTTTAAAATATAAAAAAGATTAAATTAATACAAAATAACAATAACTCTAAATTATTTAAAATTTGGCCTTCAAAATTATAGATATTTTGAGAACAAAAGGAACTTCTTCGACAAAAATTTAAATTAAAGAAACTGCTTTTATGTTATTAAATAAAGGTAAGAATGTAGCTTCATTCCCCTTAATCTAAATACTTGGGTAAGGTAATAACTACGCTTCCTATTTTTGAAAATAATAAATGTACCAGTCATAAAAAAATATATTTATTATTTGTGACATTACATGATGAATTTAAAAAACTTTTTACAGACTGCCTATGGTTTTTAATGCTAATGTTAATTTTAAATATTATTAACATTTTATAGTTTTGTTTTTTTTTTCATATTTGTTTATTAGTTGATATATCTCTTTGATCAAAATGCTAATGTTTCTGCTTAACATGTAATTATTGCAAAGTAATCATTATCGATCTCTCTCATCTCTTTAATTTAATTAAAAACCACCATAAATTGTATTCATAATAAAGTTAATATTATTTTCCCGTGGTTATCATCGGTTTTGCGCTTGACCGTAAACATGCAAAGCATAAAGTGCAGAAATTTATGTTATCGGACTCCAGCACGCAACATTTTACATAATATTTTTAAAATTGAGAAGGAGATATATTGCAGAACCTAATATAGTTGGATTAGTATAAGAATGAAAATTCTGTGCTCTTTGAAAAAAAAAACATAAAAAGTAGCTAAAAAAGTTTGATATGAACTGGCGGCCGCCTTTGCTTTCTATATGGGCCATTTTTACAGACACGTGCGGGAAGCGGCACATTATAAAAAGCAAAGGCGCCGCCAGTTTAAATTAAACCTTTTTAGCTATTTTTTATATATTTTTTTCTTTTTAAAGAGCACCGAATTTTTATTCTTATACTGATCCAACTATACCTGTTTATTTTTATTTAAAAATAACGAATCAACTGAACAAAAATGCAGCTCAATGATGCAAAAAATCAGTAATCATGGTGACTAAAAAGAATCAACGATATTTTTTTTATTATTAGGTGTGCCGCTAAATTTCGCAGCTTTTTGACTTTGGGACTGGTGATGATTTAGAAGCAAGCTCGCGGAAGCTATTGTTTATTATATATTTGGTAAATGATAGCTAAGAAAAAACGAAAAACAGCTGATGCTGTTGTGTTTTTGCAAATATATTTTGTGTTTTTTTTCTAATTTATGTAGTTTGAGAAGGTTTACCACCTAAGTACAAACGTCACAAAGAACTTAAAGATATGGTGATTTGGACGGAAAGAGAGGACATGCAGCAGGTTCCACTGTTTGGAAGCCTTAGAACAGTATTTTGCAAAAAAAGTTCTTAGCATTAGTGAAATTTAAATTTTATGAACCATGAACGTTTTTAAAAATAATAATGGATGCATTCGAGCTTTTCCTAAAAAAGTAGGATCATCTAACGAGGGCTGAACATGATCATATTTGTGGCTTTCCTGCATTTAAAAAAATATATAGTGCGTGAATTCTCTTGCCAAATGGGAACTTTTTTTAATATTGGTTTTTCGACAAAAAAGTATTATTTCAAATAAGTTTTACTGTATCTGACTCCTTAAATGCCACTCTTAAAACTTGCTTGTCGTATACAGGGTAGCAAAAAAATAATTTTTCGATTTCTTTTCTTAGAAAATATACCTTACATTAATTCCTATTGCAAATATTTAAAAAAATATATTTAATTGCATTTACTGTAATAATAATACGTGCCAATATCCTGCAACAATAATTTTTTAAATACTTTCAAAAACATCTGTGTTTACGACAAATGGCACTGTAAGTACACAAACTTCTCGATACTGGTCTACTACAAACCCCCACTGGATTATTAGCTGTCGAAACCATTATTCTGAAAAGGTTCATGTTTGGTGTGGAATATTGGGAGACAGAATATTGGGACCAGAATTTTTAATGATAATATAAGAAGCGAATCTTTTCTCGATTTTCTGGAGAATAAGTTTGAAGACATCCTCGATGATTTACAACTGGAACTTCGCCATAACTTCATATTTCAAGTAGATGGAGAACCCTGTCATTTTTCTCTGCAGATAAGAAACTGGCTTAACGCTCATTTTTCCAATAGATCAATTGACAGAGGTTTAAATTCAGACCTAAATTTTTGTCACTGGCCCCCGAGGTCCCCAGATCTTACCC